>JAKUCM010001143.1:0-69416 GCA_023374145.1 Lepidium sativum | reverse complement strand
GAGAGAGAGACCTGTAACCATTTTAAAAATCTATCCTTTTATGTGTATACATGTACTGATCTCAACTCTTTTCAATAAAGACTTATCCTTCTCTTAATCTCAAGTTCTTGTTCTTATCATCATCATCATCATCATCATAATGGTGCATGTGTTGTGTTCTTCAGACACAATAATAGATATATGTATACACACAAATGTATACTGATAATAGAGAGACAGAGAGAGCTGTCTGTTATGGCTATAGATATTGTCTCATAGTGGTCTTCAATTTGTCCGTCTTCTCACCAAAACCAAAAGTATTCCATAAAAAGATTCCCTTTCTCTTGAGTGTGTTTGCTGTGTCCATTGTACTTTCCACTATGTGATTTGTGCCCACTATTTTATCTTAATTTGTAATTCATGCCCACTACACATCATCATCGTCATTGTGACCGTCTTATGTTTCATCATGGAAACTTCGTCTTTCTTTGCTTGTCACAGGATTCGTTTGACACGACATTGTTTAGAAACAGCGAATAGTTGCCAACTTGCCGCATAATCTAGTCCAATATTACTTCAAAATGAAATCCATTGCCGCTCTTGAAGTTAACCAAGTATTGAACTTCGTGTCTGCGAGTGGCGGCTTGTCGCCAAAACGGTGGAGTGGTACAAAAGAGGGTCCTACAGTTGCAGAAGAGTTTTTGGATTCTTCGTGTTGGGATATGGTTTTATGAGCTCAAGTCACTGCCACACACTCTTATATAGGTAGCTGCCAAAAAACGTCTCTTTCTCTTAGGAATTCGTAATCTGTTTATTATTTTCTCTTTGTTTTTGCAAAGTTCACAAACTGTTTTCTAAAGATTCCAAGTTACTAGTAAGACCATTACTAACAACTTGTATCCTCATAAGTCAGAACTTTGGTTTCAGTCTGAATCATAGATGAATTATCAGTTGAGCAAGGCAAACCACCAGAAAGACTGATATTAATATGCAGTTTCACCACAACACTTAAGTAAATTGTTCAAAACAGAGTCAAACAACAATAGATGGAGAAGGAGAGACATGAACAAAGGGAGAGATTTTGAGATTTGTCTTCTCGAAAGACTTTAATCACTCTTTCTCTTCTCTATGTATAATATGAGACATATAAGAGTAATATCTAGGAAAAAAGAAGCCTATCCTGATTTGGTATAAATACGAATACCCACTGCTAAACCAAGAATGGCAAGGGGTACGAGGAACTGAAGGAGCTTGATTATGAACTCAGAGGTCTTGTCTTGATTGTAGTGAGGCTGTTTAGGAGGTGTGTATTTAACTTTCTTTGGGATTGTAGTCGGATCAATTTCTCCTACGTAGTACTGCTCCATCATTTCTCTTGCACTTTCACTGTGACCCACATCCTCAAAATCATCCGTTGCATCCTTGCCTGAAAAGAGAAAATGATAAAAAAAAAACTATGGATGAATCTCCACTTGGTGTATACGCATGAGATCCCGGAGCATGGTAATAGTTGTGTTTATACAGACCTGTTGAAGACAACAGAACGTCATCTCCCCCTGGATGGTCTTCAAGGAACTTGGTGACATTGTATACCTGCGTTTTTGTAAATGTTTGAAGTTAGGAAAGGCAAATGAATCCCATTTACAGAATCTTTTAACTCTGAAGATATGTTGTCAAAAAACATGGGAAGATCCACCTACGATTCTTTGATTTCAATGAAAGAAACAATGGAGCAGCAAAAAGAAAATTTCATAAGTTTCTCGCTCCCTTTCGACTAAAACTAGATATGGTGCATTTAAATCGAATAAGCAAGCAAAAGTAACAGAAAGAAGGATACTTGAAACAAAATACTTCCACCAGCAACCCTGTCTGGAGAGAGGTTTGGGGTTTTCAGAACTTGTTAAAGGATTTGTTCAATGTACATAACAAGCTTCTTACGCTAAGAGAAGCAACATGAGCTTCGAAATGAGCAACAAGACACCAAAAGGTTTGACATTTCAAACGTTCCTTGTTATGATCAACTAATCACAAAGAAAAACCAGTCAATGAGTAAAACAATATACGAGGATGGGGGATCCATATACACTACTCCTTAACAAGTTGATCACAAACGAAAATGACAGATGCTCAGGGCCAATCAGTGCTCGACACGTGTCAGAAATCCATACCAAGAGAGTCACTGTAGAAGAAACCAATATTTTTTTGTTTGGTATTATACAGTGTGCATAAATGGAAAACAAGAAGGGTGTTTTTATGTTTCTTCATCCACAATTCAAAATTAGACCTTTTTCAATTGATGAATAGATCAAAAGAGCTGAAACTTTTGCATATGTCTAAAAATTACAACTTTTTCCACTTTACCCATCTAAAGATTTGATCAGATTAGCAGGAGAAAATTATAAGACTTTAAAAGCTTAATCTCATGCAAACACAAAAGGGGATAAATTTAAGCACGAGATCTCTAATTTTAGAGGTGAAAATAAGGAGAAAGAAGAAAAAAACCTTTCCGTTGATGACAATCCAACAATCATGAGCGTGATTATGCGCTGAAACTTCAGAAAGTGTGAAGGTCTTTGCTTCGTCTCCCATAGTTTGATGCTTCTTGTTCTTTACCAGAATAAACCCACCAAATCCTGAGACTGAGCTATTAAAGCTAAAAACTTTATACGGGGTTGTTGAGTTAAGACCAATTTGACGAATCCGTTGAAATTTCGGTTTAGTTTGGTTCGTTCAAACGAAATCAGATTGTGAATTTGGGTAGGTGTGAAAACCGGTTTTTGTGAAACTAAATTGTGAATTTACCCTCAATTACTCTATACTTAACTGCTGCTATACCAAATTGACATATTGATAACCAATGTTAACCCAAATTCAGATTTAGAAACACATGTACCAATATTAACCCGAGTGTTAATTGGTTTAGCTTGATTCTATTTCCGGTCGGGTAGGTGGGGTAGGTGGGCAGTGCAAATGTTGCGGTTGTGCTCTAATTTTGCCTCTTTCTCATTCAAGATCGGTAGGTAAATGATGTGCAATAAATTTTATATTTGATATAAGAAGTCATCTTTAGAACATTGGATTGATGTTGTTCTAGACCAACTGACAAACTTGTTAGGGATGACTTTTGTTGCTCTTAAGCTAAATAACATGTATATATAATCTAAACTCGGAGTGAAATTCTTTTTCATTTACTTGGATTTTGATACCCATAAGAGGAAACTATTTTAAAAACTTTCTTTACATAATTTTATAATCATCTAATATATATGTACATGTTTCCTTGTATATTTTGTAGTCAATTAGCAATTAGCATGGTTTTAAATCTCCAAATTGTATGATCAAATTGTTGCAGAAACAATCACGTAATTTAACGAGATTCGGTAAAAATACACACGATCCTCCAAAAATTACTGTATTAATATTTCACTAAAATATATTACAATAGAGAAAAGAGAAAATTACAAATTTATTTGTAAAAAAGACTTGTAATCTCCGAAATGGTTTAATAATGAGAATGGAGTATCTATTTATAGGTCAAGGAACACCATACAACTTGTGTGCCAAATTTTAAGTGTTAACACCAAACCTCCAAATATATTCACCAAGTCTCCAAATGTTTTCACCAAATCACTAAGTGGCTTCCACTTTCTTACAACAACTTCAGCCCAAAATTGCTTGGCCAATCCTACATTGGACAACATAAACCCAACTTTTCAAGTAATGTTTGGTTCATTCGTTCTGCTATTCCACTATGTTGTGGTGTGTACCTAATTATGAAGTGTCTCACAACGCCACTGTCTTGGCATACCTTCATAAATGGATTACTCATGTATTCTCCACTATTTTCTGATTGAAGATGTTTGATCTTTCAACTCGTTTAAGTCCTTACCCGAATTCTCAGGGAAAAATTATCAACAAAGGTAATATAGTAGTGGTTTCCTCCCAATGATGATATTTTTGAAGGTCCTCATACATTCGAACATAATCCAAAATACCTTTTGTATCATGAATTCTTGTTCCAAGTTTTACCCTTGTTTTTCGTATTTCTTCTTCTACAAACCTTGCAATAATCATTGTTTCACAAGTTGATTCAATGATTTTTGGCCAGCATGCCCCAAGCGTATGCACCACAACTTGGCAGCTTCTAATTCATGTTCATCACTTAGATGTCATTGCTGCAGTTCCAAAGTTTCTCCATCATAATTTTTTAGTTGTATGAAACAAATCTCATGTGTGGTGAGTGGAAAATCATTTATTGTATATATTACTCCACCTTTTAGCTCTTTGAAATCGTAAAACCATTCACGACTAGGACACATACCATTGCTGCATCCCGAATAAAATAGTTAAACAGTAGGGGAGCTCTTTGTTTCTGAGTCTTTATTATACTCCTCTGATTTCAATTTTCTACAAACTTTCCTTGACTATATTGTCCTTTGTTTTTTTAGTTTAGGACAATCTTTCTTCCAGTGCCTCTTTTCTCGACGGAAAGCACATTCATTTTTACAAATCTTGGTTTTCGACTTTGATTGCTTATTCTTTCATTTCATCTGGTTCTCCGGAATTTCTCTTGCAATCAAAGCTTCAGTAGGTTCAATAAGTCAACAACAAGGTGATTAAAACTGGTGATGTGATCATTTATCGTGGAAGCATAAATGTAGGTGAACCAAAACAACATTTTCTTCATGTGAAGCTTATTTTGGGTGTTCTTCTTCAAGAAAAATTTTAAACGTTGTCATCAATTTACTAGTAGAAGTCTCTTTGCCAAATACAGAACGATTGAGGTTCTTCCAATCTTCCTCTTCCATATTTTCTAGTATACTTCTTTCAACTGCAATATTTAGATCTTAGTGAAACATCATACCTAGAACTTTATTTTGCCACATTTTGTAATGACCGCCACTGTCGAAAATCTCCATTATCAACCTTGGAGTGGCTCCAATGACTCTATAAAAATGATTGAAGAAGCACTCGACATTGATGGTTTCATTTTGCCTGGATTTTCTTGGTGCGTTATTTCAACTCTATCTAAAAATTACAATATTTTTTTTGAAAAATATTTGATAGTCAACCAAACCCAAAAAAATAATTTCTAGTTGATGTGCCAACCATAGTATACCTACAACGCACAAAACATAGTTTTCTTTCCTAAAATGAGGGCTTTGATATCAATTATTGCAGAAACAACGATACAATTTTTTGTCAAAAAAAAACTAAAGCAATTAAAGAAAGTGAAAGAACTCGAAAATTTAACAAAGTTTAGCCAAAATACATACGTCCTCCAAATACTAATTAATATTTCAGTAGAAAATATTACAATGAAAAGAAGATAAGACTACAAATTCATTTGTACGGAAGACTTGCTGTTTTTTGAATGATTTACAAATGAGATTGAAACATTTATTTATAGGTGAAAGAACACCATATAATTTACCTACCAAACTTTCAAATGTCAACACCAAGCCTCTAAATGTTTTCAGTGTTTTCAGCAAAGTTCCAAGTGTCCTTTACTTCCTTCCATGTGTTTGTGTACAAGTAATAGGGGCTGCTTAAGAATCTTAATATATGTAGGGGCCGTAACTTAATTTTACACAAAATTGAAACTAAAATGTAATAAAGCTATACATTCGGGGCATTTTTAAATTTCCTGACTTGTTGGGTAAGTCTCTTAATATTCGTAGTTTGCAATCAAGTCCCTGAATACTTTCTTCTCCCAGTTCTATGCTTTCATTTTTATATTCGTCCCATACACTAAAGAATACTCTTTTTCCAATCCGGTTAGAGATTGAAGACGGATTTCCTTGAAGTTCGGTTCCTGTTCGTCAATCTGATTTGTGCTCTCTTAGGGTTTTTCAATTTCGATTTTGTGTTCTTCAGTAATGGCGACACCCATGGTTAGTTCGGCCGGAGGATTACTGGCAATGCTCAACGAGCCTCATCCTGCTTTGAAGCTTCATGCGCTCTCTTATCTCAACAATTTAGTTGACCAATTCTGGCCCGAGATCTCCACTAGTGTCCCAATAATGTAATTCTCTTGAATTATCCTCCGGGTTTGAGAATTAGGGTTTCGTTTTCCCACTTGATCTGTCTTGCTTGCTGGGAAATTCGAGAGAATATTGTGGGGGCTTTGTGTTATTTGAGTTCTCGGTGCGCTTATGTCTTCTTGATCTGGTTATTAAATTTCAAATATTTTAGTGAGACATTTGGATGCTTTGTGGCGATGCAATTTAATGTGTAAAATAAACAAGGAGGAAAGTGTTCTCTACGATATGACTAGCTCTAGCAATTCTGGAGTGATCTTTGAAGATCATTAGTGAGTAATTTGATTAGAGAGTTTAGCAAATAGTTAGGTTTTTTTTTTCCTGGTCATAGATTTAAATCTAACTTCTCATGGATATGGTAATGTGCCTTTAGATGTTCTTTTACTGATAGAATGTAGATGCTTGGTTTCCTTTTGCTTCACCACCTTACCTGCTAGTGATATAAAATTCATGTAGTTGAGGGTGTACTGGCTCTATGCTTAGGTACTATGATACTGCTAGTTGTTAGATCTTTTCAATGACGCAAGAGACATATTTGTTTGCAGAGAGAGTTTATATGAAGATGAAGAATTCGACCAGCATCAAAGACAGCTTGCCGCTTTACTGGTCTCTAAGGTAGAATTCGGCATTTGCCAAACTTAAGTGATGCCCGCTTGCAGATAATATTTGCTGGAGGAATCTGTAACATTTTATTTCGTTTTTTTAAGAGCTGGTGGGTATTATTGGTAGAAATATGGAGTACGACCTGCTACTAATCATGTTATACAATTGTATTACAATATATGCTTCTTGATGATCGATGGTGTTTTATCTCAGGTTTTCTATTACTTGGGCGAGCTTAATGATTCCTTGTCCTATGCCCTTGGAGGTGGGCCCTTATTTGATGTTTCAGAGGATTCTGATTATGTTCATACACTTCTAGGTGAGTAATGAGAAGTTTGTTGATGTTTTCACTCTTTTTTTCTTGTTGTGATGTTCTTGCTTCTAAGTATTACATTCCTTTAAAAAGATAGAATAAGATCATGGATGACTATCTGAGTAGTAATAATGGGTGGATGAATGTTTACTGATTAGATGCTCCTGTCATGTTTTCAGCCAAAGCAATAGATGAATATGCCAGTCTCAGATCAAAGGCAGTCGATTCAAATGAGATGGTGGACATCGATCCCAGGCTGGAGGCTATTGTTGAAAGAATGCTTGAAAAGTATGGAAACTGTATGAAATAAATGCTCTTGTATTCCTAGTACTTTAATTGTTCTTATGTGGTTTTCTGTCTGCAGATGCATCAGTGATGGGAAGTATCAACAGGCCATGGGCATTGCAATAGAATGCCGGAGATTGGATAAGTTGGAGGAAGCTATCACAAAGAGTGATAATGTTCAGGGAACTTTATCATATTGCATCAATGTATCTCACTCTTTTGTGAACCGCAGAGAGTATAGGCATGAGGTGAGACTGATGTTTTCGCTCGTGGATTAAGTAGAAATTGATGTTCCGAAACTATTGATTGATAAATAGTATGATGAATTTTCCTGTACCATGTATGTCATCTCATGTAGGCTAGCATCCTCTACGTCTTAGGCTGTGACTAAAAGTCCTATTCCAAATTTTCATGATACCTATCTGATTTTTTAGGCTGTTGTAGTTTAGTCTTCATATGGAAAGGTGATGGCATCCTTGTCTATTCTTTCAGGTGCTCAGTTTACTTGTTAAAGTCTACCAGAAGCTGCCTTCTCCTGATTATTTGAGCATTTGTCAATGCCTCATGTTTTTGGATGAACCGCTAGGTGTTGCAATCATATTGGAGAAGCTTCTTCGCTCGGACAATAAGGATGATGCTTTATTGGCATTGCAAATTGCATTTGATCTTGTAGAGAATGAGCACCAGGCCTTTCTCTTGAATGTTAGAGATCGCCTTCCAGATCCTAAAACACATCCTGTAGAAGTCGTTCAGGCTGTTGAAACTACTATTGCTCCAAGTGAGAACCCTTCTGGGGATGTTCAGATGGCAGAAGGGACAACAGCACCGACAATTGTGCTCGAGACGGATCCAGTTGATGCTACATATGCTGAAAGGCTAACAAAGATTAAGGGAATTTTATCGGGAGAGACTTCTATTCAGCTGACACTTCAGTTTCTTTACAGCCACAACAAGTAAGTTACTGTTGAAGTTTTGATATCTTGAAATGAGTTATTTTTTCCTCTAAATTTTTATATTTCAAGAAGTAATGGTATGCTCTATTGGTATATGTTCTTATGTAGATCGGACTTGCTTATACTAAAAACAATCAAACAGTCTGTTGAGATGCGGAATAGTGTTTGCCACAGTGCTACAATATATGCGAATGCCATTATGCATGCTGGAACTACAGTGGACACTTTTCTTAGAGAGAATCTGGTATATTATACTTTTTCACTCTGATATGTCTGTATGTTTGAGTTCTACTGTGTGTCGTGTGTAATCAACTTCCTCTTGTTTTTCTTTTTTCCTGAATTGAAAGGATTGGTTAAGCAGGGCGACCAATTGGGCTAAGTTTAGTGCTACAGCTGGATTAGGTGTTATTCACAGAGGTCACCTTCAGCAGGGTAGATCATTAATGGCTCCATACTTGCCTCAGGGTGGAGCAGGTGGTGGTGGGAGTCCTTATTCCGAAGGAGGTGCTTTATATGCTCTTGGTCTTATTCATGCTAACCATGGTGAGGGAATCAAGCAATTTTTACGTGATAGCTTACGCAGCACTAATGTTGAGGTAATTAGTTGATATCTTGCTTCAATATGGTCCCTCAATTTCCTTGGCAGCAAGAAATCAATACGTATTGGGAAAATCTGGATGCAGGTCATTCAACATGGAGCATGCTTAGGTCTTGGCTTGTCAGCTCTTGGGACAGCTGATGAAGAGATATATGATGATGTCAAAAGCGTGCTTTATACTGATAGTGCAGTTGCTGGTGAAGCTGCTGGTATCAGCATGGGTTTATTATTGGTTGGAACTGCTACTGAAAAGGCAAGTGAGATGCTCGCTTATGCTCATGAGACGCAGCATGAAAAGATAATAAGGTAATGTAATACTGAAGGAAATTTTTGGTGAAGAGGTGCATGGTATCTTGCTTTAGCGTTTCATTAATCAGCATATGGTGTGCGTTTTTAGGGGATTGGCTCTAGGAATAGCTCTTACAGTATATGGTAGAGAAGAAGGAGCAGATACCTTGATTGAGCAGATGACTAGAGATCAGGATCCTATCATTCGTTATGGGGGCATGTACGCACTGGCTTTGGCTTACAGTGGAACTGCAAACAACAAAGCAATCCGACAATTGCTGCATTTTGCTGTATCTGATGTCAGTGATGATGTTAGGAGAACTGCTGTTCTGGCACTTGGGTTTGTCTTGTACTCTGATCCAGAACAGGTTAGTTTCTGATGCTCCCTTGATACCACTAACTTCCATTTCTTTTAGTGTCTCCCGTGTTTTTCTGTTTGCTACCCTCTTAATGGATCGTGATGAGTTTTTTTCAATTAATTGTAGACTCCACGTATTGTATCTCTGCTTTCTGAGTCGTACAATCCACATGTCCGCTATGGTGCGGCTCTCGCTGTAGGTATTTCTTGTGCAGGCACTGGCCTCAGCGAAGCGATATCCTTGTTGGAACCACTTACATCCGATGTAGTTGATTTTGTTCGTCAAGGTGCTTTGATTGCAATGGCCATGGTGATGGTTCAAATTAGTGAAGCAAGTGATTCTCGTGTTGGAGCATTTAGGTTAGTAGAAATCTGTTCTTCAGAACTGAGCGGCAAAAAATATATTGGTGGACTGAGATTTTATGTGTGTTTTGTAGGCGCCAACTTGAGAAGATCATATTAGACAAGCACGAAGATACAATGAGCAAGATGGGAGCGATTCTGGCTTCTGGTATCCTCGATGCTGGTGGTAGGAATGTTACTATAAGACTTCTCTCTAAGACCAAACATGACAAAGTCACGGCTGTTATCGGTCTTGCAGTCTTTAGCCAGTTTTGGTATTGGTACCCACTTATCTATTTCATTACCTTGGCCTTCTCACCAACTGCTTTCATTGGCTTAAACTACGACCTTAAAGTCCCAATGTTTGAGTTCATGTCACATGCAAAACCGTCTTTGTTTGAGTATCCAAAACCTACCACAGTTCCTACAGCCAATACCTCTGTCAAACTTCCAGCAGCTATTCTCTCTACCTCAGTTAAAGCCAAAGCAAGGGGCAAAAAAGAAGCAGAACAGAAAGCTAACGTTGAGAAAACATCTGGTGCTGAAAAATCTGTCAATGAAAGTGGATCTGGTAAAGGAAAAGCATCAACTGAGAAAGAAGGTGACTCTATGCAGGTAAATTTCTAGTCTCTTCGAGTGATTACCTGATTAGTCTCAGAAATCATTATTTCTAAGCTGATCAATTATAGATAGAGCGTTTGATCCGGGTTTTGAAAAGGGTTTTTCAGTATTAAGAAATTGATAACCATTGTAAACTGAATCTACTATGGATTGCTTTACAATGGTTACGGTTTTAGATTTGGCTCAAGTTTTTTCAGATGACAATTTGGTTACATTTAACTGTAGTGAACATCCCTAGATCCTTTCTCTCTTGAGTCTTTATCTTGTTTGGACCATCTGTGATTCTGAAAGTCTTTTCTTCACGAATTATCAGGTTGATAGCACAGCAACTGTCGAGAAGAAAGCTGTTGAGCCAGAGCCAGCTTTTGAGATTCTAGTGAACCCGGCTCGTGTAGTTCCAGCTCAAGAGAAATACATAAAGTTACTTGAAGACACTAGATACGTACCAGTGAAGCTAGCTCCATCAGGTTTCGTTCTACTGAAAGACTTGCGTGAACATGAGGCGGAGGTTCTGTCTCTGACCGATGCACCAACTTCAACAGCTTCTCCTGCAACTGGTGCAGCGACAGCAGCACAAGGAACCACAGCTTCGGCTATGGCCGTAGATGACGAGCCACAACCTCCACAAGCCTTTGAATACGCTTCATGATTTTGTTTTCGTTTTACATTTAGTGGGAATTTGTTGTTGATTTTATTGGTTTCCGTTGAAAGACAAAAAACAGCGAAAAATACATTTTTGAACTTTGAGATACTGCTTCTCGTCACTTGCAATTGATTTTGAGTGTAAGTACCATCCTCTAATACTTTTTCATAGTTATCATAAAAAATTGTGCCATTATAATTTCATATGGTTTGGTTTTTTAGTGTCACTGGTATATGTACATCTAATTTCTTCTACAAATGGATGATATTTCTTTCTGTTAAATAAGTTCTTTACTTTGCTTTGGTTTAATTAAAATATTTAAAAGCTTTTTATGTTTTAGGTGATTTGGTAGCTGGCCATCAACACATTAAATTCTAGACTATTATTGTGGCCACCATAACAAAAATTGGTTACACAGATATGACCACTTTCTATTACCCAGCTAATGAACTAATTTAAAATATTTTTGCTAGCTAAACGATGTTAAAATATACTCTCCTTTTCAAATTGTAAGTTTTTTTTAGTTAAAAACACGTATACTTAAAAAGTTAAATTTTATATTAATTAAACTATTTCATATATTAAAATAATAAATTCTACCAATCATACTTAAAACTGTAGAATTTTAAAAATAACAACAAATAAAATACATTTAATTTTGCATAAAGATATTCAAAACATTTTTTTCTTATAAAACTAAATATATTAAATACGGAAATCATAGAGATCCGTTAGACTACAACCAAAGGAAAACCAAAAGAAATCTAAATCGAAGCTAACCGTAAAAAATAGGAAAGAAATCCAAACGACAGATAACCAAAAACAGAATTTTAAAAACAAAGAAACTTAGATAAAAAAAGCTAAAGACCCTAGCAAGAAAAATGACGAAGCTTGAAGCAAAATAAACTTGGAAGCTTCTAGGAGCTTTGTTTGATGATTCACCTTAAAAGTCTGGGTAGTGTTTTCGCTTCGTTTCCTGTTAATGAACACTTGGACTTCTTGTTGAGAAGAGTTGGTTACCAAATCAAGCTCAAAGGTGGCAGAGACGTTTTCAAAATCTTCATTTTTGTTCAAGATGTCTTGTATTGTGGTTGAGAGAATGGTGCCATCAAATATGTCAGATGTGTGAGAATGTCCTACATCGCTAATAATAGGGAATTAACTCTAGTATATATGAGATTTAGGTTAATCCATTCATCGTCAATTGGTTTTAAGTTGGAAACTCATAATCCTATATGGTATCATAGCCTGAATTCACACTGTCCCACCTAAACCGATCCAGCCTAAAAAGAGGTTCGATTAATCTAACCTGAAATTGAATTTTCGAAATTAATGGCTAGACGGACCATTGTCTCAAGAGGAGTGTGAAAATGTCCTACATCGCTAAGAATAGAGAATTAACTCTAGTGGAACTTGAATCAATCCACTCATTACCAATTGGTTTTAAGTTGGAACTCCATAACTCTACAAGTCGTGGTCCTATGACCTCGCTTTGTTGGGTTGTTAAAGATGGCAAACACCTTACAATATGAAAGAAATTTTGTTTTTAAACCCCTTATAATGTGAAAGTAAAAGAGAAAGAGTACCATCTTTTTTTGTTTTGTAAAATATACAATTGTCTACCATCTTTTTCAGATCTTAAAGTGTCCAAGCTCTTTTAATACATCTGAATTTGTGTCACATCAGTTTTTAATACGTAACAATACTAATTAAACTCTTTAACTCAAAATCATTTGTAAATAGTATTAAGATATGATGGTGTAAATAGTAACTTCGGAACTATGTTGAATGCGAAATCCGGCGGATTTTTTTATTTTTATGTGAAATTTTATAGAATTAGTTAATATCAAATGATATCAGTTGAATTTTGTTGAAACTGGAATCTGACAGAATTTTGTTAAAAAACAATTAGATCAACAAAATCTAATTCATAGCCAAAATCAGCTCTATAATTTTATTTTATTTTATCTCGGGTGGAGGTTGAACCCTTGATGCTAGATTTATATACCAAAAACAATTTTTAGAATCGAATTCAAACCAAAATAAGTGAAATATAAAAATGTACAATATTATTCATAATTAATTCATATTTTATTTTATATGCAATCTAGAAGAATTATTTAAAATTAAATGGTAGCGGCTGAATTCGGTTGAATGTAAAATTTTACAATTTGTTTTGTTAAAAATTAGATCGACAAATCACAATCCATAGCTAAAACCCATTCAAAATTTATTTTAATCTACTTCATATAGTGTGGAGTGATCGAATTTCTGATGACAAATTCATATACCAAAATAATCAAATCTAAATTGATTCAGAACCACATATTATTTTAAGTTTCTTTTAGGAAACCAAAACAATCAAACTATGAAATGTTTTATAGGATTGAAATATAAATATAAACACAATAAATCTATAACTATAAATATATTTTTAATGAAAAAATATATAGTTATTATATAATGAATTTAAATCAATTAATTACTTAATATTAAAATATTTATTTCAATACTTAAAATAAATTTATTTTTTATTAAAATTTTAATTGTGCAATTAAGTTATATTATATCGAAGTCATTATCTATTACTAATTGTATATTTTATTTTTGGAAATTAATTAAGTAATTGAAATTTCATGGAATTATTTGTGGAATAATATAAGTCACAAGAAGAAAATAAATGGTTAGAAAGACAGAACTGGACTCTCTGGTTACACTTCTACGACACCACGTGATGGATCCCAGCTTATCGAAACGCACCTGGACGACAGAACGGACAAGGGACGGGACGATAATCAACAGATACCGATCCATGGGTCGGAGGAAACAGACAGACTAACTCGCGAGACACGGAAACTAGCCAAGTACCAAGAATCGACCCGGGAATCACTACCAGATCCAAAACAGCAGCCCGCAAGTCCCATACCCAATGCAACAACTACGCAACTAAGTTCTTAGCGTTGTATGACCCGCGGTCATACAACTAAGCCGGACGCGACTCGCCGGAGGTTATCCGATCGGTCTTCACCATTACTAGGTGAAGACCCGAAAGACGTTAAGGAAATTGGTACTTTTTTTCCTCACCTTGGGTTTTTCCCAAGGGAGGTTTTAATGAGGCCAAAGAACTTAGCGAATGGCCACGCATCTCCGTATGTCGTGGCCATTTCTCCCCCTCTTATAATAATAGTCGTTGAGGCTTCCTTTTCTTGGTTGTAATAAGGACACGTCACTATGCTTAACCCGCATTTTCATTTTGAGTTTACCCAAATGTTTTAGGGTTTTTAGTACCTTTGTAAGCGCGCCTATATAAAGGCTTCTTAGGTCTTTTTAATAATGTTAGCCTTCATTTTATAAAAGAACAAAGTTTCTCTTAACTCTCTTTGCGTGTGACTCGCATAGAAACCCTTATCCACCGTCGAACCGAACTCACGACGTCTGAGCTTAGCCGTATCGTGAGAAGAGTCATTAGTCACGTGTCGCTACAACAATCCATCCCCTTACTTCCAAAGCCGAGTTAAATATACGTTTCCCTTGCCTTCCCTGTATCGTTACCACTCACTTGAAGTTTACGGATCAAGACATATATGTAACCTCCCCCACCTACGCAACCTTATTCGCAACCCGAATCTCATTTCCGTACCAATTGCTGTTCGTTATGCTCCTCCAACGAACCCCGCCATAGCCGCGTGACACATCAGTTTTTGGTATTAGAGCCGAAGAACCCCGCCATAGCTTCTCTAGTTTCCTTTCCTATTTTTTTTTGTCTTTTGCGTCGCCATGCGTATTTTCGTCTTTCTTCGCATTTTCTCTTTAAAAAGTTTGAGTCTTTTGCCTCGTCGGTTTTGTTTTGCGTTAAGAGCTTGAGTCTTGCTTCGGATTTGTTCTAGTGGCTTTGAAAACCACTCGATTGAAGTTTGCTCCGTCTTTTAGCCGATTTTTGAGTCTTCGTGTTCTTCATAGCGTGTTCATCCATTTTGGTTGCTAGATCTTTAAAGTAGTTTCTCCGTAGTGTTTTGCGCGTTTATCTGGTGGCCTTGATAACCACGTGTAACGATTTGAGCTCGCGCGACTCCGTACCTTTTGTCGTTTTGCTCGGTTGTAGGCTGCTTTTGACCATTATCTCTCCAATCATTAGCTGTCACGACTGGTCATATGCTGCTTTTTGACAATTTTCTCTCTCCAATCATTAGCTGTCACGATTTGAAATTTTTTTATCTTATCATCATATCGCAATCATTAACGCACGTGTAATTTGGAATTGTACAAGTGGAAAGTTTGCGGACCAGACGGACTACGATTGTTGACCGTGGCCCGCGTCCCGTACGATAGCCGAGTGCCAACCGATACGTTTCGCCGACCGTGTCCCTTACGATCGCTGACTGCCAACTCATACGATCGCGACTGCGATCAGTACACCACCATCCGTACCCACACTTTTCTGGCGACCTCCCGACGCCAGACCCACTGTTCTGGTGATCTTCGCTGCCAATCGTACTTTTCCGGTACACCGGAATCCGTACATCACCGCCAGTACAATGGCAGGCCAAGATCCACCATTACCACCAGCTCCTCCACCCGAGATTGGAGCTATTCTCACTCAGACCCAAGTACAAATGGGCCAGATTGATGAGCGACTCAACCGCTTAGAGCTCGCTATACCACCACCACCACCCGTCCAACGTGCGCAACCGTTCTAAGACCAAAGAATCTCACCGCCTCCCGGACAACAAAAAGATCCGGGACAAGTTGAAGATTACTCGTCCGAAGAAGATCCAGAATACCCGAGGCGGAGACACAATCGCCGGGATGATAATCGACCTATGGGTCCCAATCCAACTGGGTCATCTTACAAGCTTACCGTTCCCACCTTCGCCGGGAAGGTAGACCCGGAGGCCTACTTGCAATGGGAATGACGTATGGACAAGGTGTTCCCTTTTTACAACTACCCGGATCAGCGACAAGTCACCTTTGCTACCGCTCAACTCATGGATCATGGCCTTACGTGGTGGGACCGAGACGCGGATGATCGTAAACCAAACTATGAACGGCCTGTTCCTAATTGGATCTCCATGAAAGCCTTGATGAGACGTTGGGACATCCCTCAATATTATAACCGAGACCTTCAAAGACGGTTTAGAAAGCTCACACAAGGAACCAAGAGCGTTGAAGAGTATTTTGAAGAATTTGAGCATCAAAGAAACCAGTTACAAGTCGAAGAGACAGAGAAAGCTTTAATGGCCCAATTCTTGGACGGTATGAACGACAAGATCACAAGGAAGGTTGAGCGACAAACCTAGCACAGGGTTGAGGAGATGTTGCACTTGGCCATCCAAGTGGAACAACATATCAAGAGGAAGGCCGCCGGGGATATATGACCCTCAAGGCCGCCGAACCAACAGAATATGACCCTCAAGGCCGCCGGGGAGTATGAGTCTCAAGACGAGGCCGACGACCCATTAGAGCACCCCAATGATTATGAGGTCGAAGAAACCATTGCCGAACCAGAGGTTGGAGAACTCGTTATGATTCTCCGTGTGCTTAGTTTAAGCCCATTGTCAGATGACTCCAACCAGCGCGACAACATCTTCCACACCCGGTGCATGGTAAGTGGGAAAGTGTGTGGCTTGATCATCGACAGGGGCTCGTGTACTAATGTCGTGAGTTCTTACATGGTCAAGACACTTTCTTGTAACCACTCCCCACCCGAAACCTTATAAGTTTAAATGGTTGAACAATAAGTCTATGATCAATGTCTCTGAACAAGTTTCGGTTACATTTAGTGTAGGGCCATACAAGGACCAACTCCTATGCGATGTAGTTCCAATGCAAACTAGCCACCTATTGTTGGGTAGGCCTTGGCAATTTGATAAGAAAACGTCGCATTATGGTCATACAAATCAATACTTCTTCACGCATGAGAGCAAGCATATTTGTCTTAAACCTTTGACACCTTCTCAAGTTAATAAATTGCAAACGAACATGACTAAGGAGCCGAATACTAAAACGAATCTATTGATTATGTTGGGGATATTAGGAGATCAATAAGTGACTCCACTTGTCAAGTTTTACTAATGGTCTTTAAAGAGTTGTTGTCTATAGCTAGTGAAGAAGCACCCATTCCGGAGGCCATCAAGAAGCTCATAAGCCGATTCCAAGATGTGTTCCCTGAGGAGCTGCCACATGGTCTCACACCTATCCGTGGAATTGAACACCAAATTGATCTCATCCCGGGAGCTCAACTTCCAAACCGGGCCGCCCATAGGGTCAATCCAACCAAAGCTAAGGAATTGGAAAGACAAGTCGGTGATCTCATGAAGCAAGGCTATGTGCGCGAGAGCCTTAACCCGTGTATCGTGCCGGTTCTCCTAGTTTCCAAGAATGATGGATCTTGGCGTATGTGTGTTGATTGTAGGGCGGTCAACAACATAACCGCAAAGTATAGACACCCCATTCCGAGACTAGATGATATGCTTGATGAGTTAGATGGAGCAAACATCTTCACCAAGATTGATCTCAAAAGTGGCTACCACCAAGTTCAGATAAAAGAAGGTGATGAATGGAAAATGGCCTTCAAAACCAAGCAAGGCCTTTACAAGTCGGTTGTCATGCCCTTTGGCCTCTCCAACGCCCCATCCACCTTCATGCGTCTATGAACCACGTACTCCGATCCTTTATCAATAAATTTGTTGTGGTTTATTTTGATGACATCCTTATCTATAGTCGTAATATAGAGGATCACTTGGTCCATCTTAATGCGGTTTTGACAACACTTCGAGAAGAGAAGCTATACGCTAACTTCAAGAAGTGTGTATTTGGTACTAATGAACTCGTTTTCTTAGGTTTTGTTATGACTGCGTAGAGACTACGAGTAGATCAAGAGAAGATAAATATCATAGAAGAATGGCCCACGCCAACCACCGTAAGCCAAGTAAGGAGCTTCCACGACCTAGCAAGGTTTTACCGGCGATTTTTCAAGGACTTTAGCACTGTGACCGCGCCTCTTACCGCCATCACCAAGAAGAGTGAAGAGTTTGCATGGGGACCAACCCAAGAAGCATCATTCCAAGAGCTTAAAAGGAGGCTGACCCAATCTCCCCTTCTAGTTCTACCCAACTATTAGAAAACCTTTGAAGTAGAGTGTGATGCATCCGACATCAGAATTGCAGCGGTCCTAATCCAAGGAGGCAAACCCGTGGCCTATTTTAGTGAAAATCTACATGGCCCCACCCTGAATTACCCGACGTATGACAAGGAGCTTTATGCCTTGGTTCGGGCCATGGAGACTTGGCAACATTACCTCTTACCCCGAGATTTTGTGATTCTCACGGATCACGAAACTTTGAAGCACCTCTGCGGCCAAACCAACCTCAAGAAGCGGCATGCTAAGTGGTTAGAGTTCATCGAGGCTTTTTCCTACGTGATCAAGTACAAGAAGGTCAAGGAGAACATGGTAGTCGATGCCTTGTCAAGGAGACACGCCTTGATTACTACTATGGAGGCAAGAGTATTGGGTTTTGAGGGACTCAAAGGAGCGTACATGGAAGATCGGGAGTATAGGGAGAGTTATAGAGACCATGGAAAGGGAGTTCATTCCCGCTTTTACATTAATGATGGTTTTCTTTTTCGTTAACGTAGGTTATGCATACCCGCCGGTTTCATCCGAATACTCTTAATGCAAGAAGCCCATGGAGGTGGCCTAACCAGTCATTTTGGAGTCACCAAAATCTTGGAAGTTCTTAAAGAATATTTATATTGGCCCAAGATGAAACGAATGGTAGAGAAGTTCATGGGTCGTTGCATCACTTGTCGGACCGCCAAATCCACCCTGCGACCCCACAGGTTGTATAAACCCTTGCCGATCCCGGATGAACCATGGGTTGATTTATCAATGGATTTTGTGTTTGGGTTGCCGAATTGCTATCGCAAGGATTCTATCTTTGTTGTTGTTGACAGGTTTTCTAAAATGGCTCATTTTATAGCTTGTAACAAGCTCGCGGATGCCACGGCCCTAGCCAACCTTTTATTCTGGGAAGTAGTAAGACTACACGGGTTGCCTCGTAGTATAGTCTTCGATCGCGACCCGAGATTTCTTGGCCATTTTCGGAGGACCTTATGTAGAAAGATGGGAACCAAGTTACTCTACTCAACCGCATGTCACCTGCAAACCAATGGCCAAACGGAAGTTGTGAATCGGACACTAGGAGCTTTGATCCGGACCACTGTCGCGAGTAACCCGGGGACATGGCTTGAGCTACTCCCATTCATGGAGTTTGCGTACAACAAGTCGGGTCATTCCGCAACCAAGAAGTCTCCCTTTGAAGTGGCCTACAGCTTCAAACCCTTAATGCCTATGGATTTGCTACCATTCCCACCCAATGAGATAGAGTGTCAAGACGGGTTAACCAAGGTCGAGTTAGTCAAGAAACTGCACGCCGATGTTCAAGATGATTTGGAAAGAAGGACCGAACAATATGCTCGTAAAGCCAACCAACACCGCAAGGCCATGATCTTCAAACCGTGCGATTGAGTTTGGTTACACTTGAGACCGGAAAGATTCCCACAACACCGAAAAGACAAACTCAGCCCGTGAGGAGACGGGCCTTTCCAAGTCATCGAACGGATCAACGACAATGCCTACCACCTCAAACTCCACGGTACATATCGAACCTCTACCTCTTTCAACGTAGCTGACTTAGTCCCTTTTGATGTAGGTGAAGATGATGAAGTTTTGAGGTCAGAACCTTCCCAAGAAAGAGAGAATGATGGATCCCAGCCTATCGGAACGCATCAGACGACGAAATAGACGAGGGACAGGACGATGGTCAACATAGGTCGACCCGCGGGTAGGAGGAAACAGACAGACTAACTCGCGAGATACGGGAAACTAGCCAAGTACCAAGGATCGACCCGGAAATCACTACCATATCCAAAACAGCTGTCCGCAAGGCCCAAACCCAATGCAACGACTACACAACTAAGTTCTTAGCGTTGTATGACCCGCAGTTATACAACCAAGCCGGACGTGACCCCCCGGAGGTTATATGATCGGTCTTCACCATTACTAGGTGAAGACCCAAAAGACGTTAAGGAAATTGGTACTCTTTTTCCTCACCTTGGGTTTTTCCCAAGTGGTTTTCCAAGGGAGGTTTTAATGAGGCCAAAGAACTTAGCGCATGACCACGTATCTCCGTATGTCGTGGCTATTTCTCCCCCTCTTATAATAATAGTCGTTGAGGCTTCCTTTTCTTGGTTGTAATAAGGACACGTCACTATGCTTGACCCGCATTTTTATTTTGAGTTGACCCAAATGTTTTAGGGTTTTTAGTAGCTTTGTAAGTGCACCTATATAAAGGCTTCTTAGGTCTTTGTAATAAGGTTAGCCTTCATTTTATAAAAGAACAAAGTTTCTCTTAGCTCTCTTTGCGTGTGATTCGCATAGAAACCCTTATGCACCGTCGAACCGGGCTCACGGCGGCTGAGCTTAGACGTATCGTGAGAAGAGTCATCACTCATGTGTCGCTACAACAATCCATCCCCTCACTTCCAAAGCGGAGTTAAATATGCCTTCCCCGTATCGTTACCACTCACTCGGAGTTTATGGATCGAGACATATCCGTAACCTCCCCCACCTACCAACCTTATTCGCAACCCGAATCTCATTTCCGTACTATTCGCCGTTCGTTATGCTCCTCCGGCGAACCCCAGCATAGCCGCGTGACCCATTACCACGTCTTCACTTATATGCCATTTCCAGATCATTAGCGGTCAATCCAACATTTACTGGTTACAAAAACAGACATGTTCACCGACTTGGTAGGGAAGGCGTCAATTTGAGGGCTCAGAACATATGATGAAGTCTACCTAATCTGCATTCAGAATTAGAGATACTTCTTTAGGCTATAACCTGCCTCATTTTTCTCTAAATTATTGGAGGTCGAATTCCTCGTTCACTTGATTAGGAACAACATGCATGGCCAGCATTTCTTTTGTACGTGAATGATTTATCCTAATTCCGTAACTCCTTGAGATCTTGCATTATAGCCTGGTTTCCATGGGCAATAAATCATAAATGTGATCATCTAGCCCGTAATATTAGAATACTGCCAAAAGAATCAAGCTTTTGTGAATAATATTACTATTTCCTTAACATTTAATTGTTTTGAATGTGAGTTAAATTAACCCAAAAAAATAGAAGAAAATAAATATAATAAAAACATAAAGAAAGAAAAAGTTCAAAATTACTCAAATTCCACAATAATAATTCCATAGAAGTGAATGGTAAATATGGAATGATAATATATTTTGAATAAAAAAATTCCTCAATTCCAAACCATTCCACATTTACCAGCCGAAGAAAAAAGAAGAACATCATTTTCTTCATTTCTTGAATCTTTAATGAGTACAATTTTAAAAATTTGACGTGATATAACAGAATCTTTTATTATTTCATGTATTTTAAAAAATTAACTGATATAATTCATTTTATTTTATAGATAATTAGGATTATCCTATTTTCTTTTGATTATTTAGATAACCTATTTTTTATAAAAATATCCAATTTATCCTTAGTTATCTAATTGCTTTTTTTATGTTGTATAAGAAAAAAGTGGTTCATGTGTTTTCTTCTTCTTCGTAGTTTCTCTAAATTCAAATATTCATATTTGTTTAACATTTAATTCTAGGTTGTGTTAAATTGAAGATGATTGATTAATGTGTTGGAGAACTATGTTGTTTCTTCTTCTTTTGATTCTTCAATAACTATGGAGATTTTCATTAAGTATTGATTTAACAATCCTTATTATTGAGAACAATTGATCGTAATTCTATTTGCGTCAAAAAATTTGGCGAATCGTACATATCGACCGGTCCCTACATAGAACGATTGATCTGTAGTTATTGTTTGATTTTTTTGATTTACGAGTCTTATTCCCCAATTTTCAAATATGAACCGATCAGTCTATGCCAAGATCGATCAGTCTATGCCAAGATCGACCAGTCTACACATTATACAACACATTAGCAATACAAATGTGTAGACCAATCGATCTTGACAAAAACCGATCGGTCCAAGCTATACCCGTTCATTATTTTATATCTTCTATGTTTAATGTTTTTTTTTTAATTTTTTTGGATAGGATGACGACTCAGAAAAACGATGATTCAGGATTTCCAAAATTTTTTTTACATTTGGTACTGAGCCAAAATTCAAAAGAAGTATCAATTATCATAGCAAGATTGAGTTTTTGGAAGAAGATAGTTATGCTATTGGAGAAGAAGTATGGATAAAAGTAAGAGGTTCTTCAGTCCGAGTTCTTGTAAACTTCATCGAAAACAAGTTCATTTGGTCTTTAAAAGTTGTAGAGTATATTCTTCAAAAACAACTTGTGTGCAAAAAACATGAGATTTGGTGCTTATTTGGTAATACACCTGCTCGATTTTCTTAATCGGAGTTTGCTGGCATAACTACTTTAAACTGTTCACCTTTTCCAAATGATAAAGAGTTTGATCTGAATACTAATAAGCATGAGTTGTTGTGGAAAAGCTGAAAATCAAAAGAAAAAGTCATTGCAAGAAGGATTTGAAAGCTGTGCGTGGAGACGTAGCTTCTTGGACGAAAGATGAGAAAATTCAGCTTCGCATATTTGACCATTCCATTAGTCATTTTGGGCTATGATGATTAGGTGCAACTTAGCACATCACTAACAAATATGGTGTGTCTAGATTTGAAAAGTATCCGTGGGGAATATTAGCTTTCAAGGAATTGATAGGGACAGTAAAAGGTATAGTCTATATTGCACCATCATGCACAATTCATGGGTTCATACTATCACTTCATATATGGGCGTATTGTGTTGTACTTAATTTTAGTGTGAAAATTGGTCGGCTATCGCACTTGTTATCTCGTCTTCTAAAATACATTGGTACAAAAGGAAAAAAAGAATGTGGACGTCCATACTATTGTACTAAAGAATGAGGTATATATATATTTTTTACTTTTTTGGTAATTTTTCAAATTTTTTATTCCAATTGGTTATTTTGTTTTGTTTTGTGCAATATAGAGCAACAAAATTGTTGTAATTAATGATTTACCACCTGCTGTTTGGGACAATGATCCTGATGACAAAGAAATATATGTTCTTCTCCAAGCCATTATGAAAGAAGGTTGTTTGGGAGTTGTTATTGAAAAAGCAGAGAATTTAACTAATTGCAAACAATAATCGACTAGATCACTTTAAAATACGATTTATTAAGCAATATTTTTTTCTTACAAAAGAACTATTCTTGTTGGAATTATTCTACTCGAGAAACCAACCTAAATCTATTTCAAAAACCCTAATCGATAACCTAAGCTCAATTCACTAATCTTTCTAAAACTTCTCCCTAAGTTCTTAGAGAATTAAGTTTACAATTAACCTCTCTATTTATAGGCACAAGAGACAAACCCTCTTGCCCTAAAATCTCTCCAATGATTTCCTTATCACAAAGAATATTTTTTTTTTCTTCTCTTGATAAGATCTTCCAAATATCACAAAGAAGATATTTTCCTTTTTCTTCTCTTGATAAGATCTTCCAAATATTCTCTGAATAACTTGAGTCTTCCTCTCCAAGTTATTCACCAATCCCGTGACTTTTAATTATCAGTCACGTGATCGTGACGTCCAACTTGTCTCACACGCATCTTCAATCTCCCCCTTTTTGGCTTGATGTGTATCTCCAACAATCACGTTCATGTTCTCCATTTCTAACATTCAGGTTCTTGTTCTGTAATCACGTTCTTGTTCTAAATCAGCTTCCTGATATGCACGTTCTTCTTGCTACAATGCTCCGCCTCGAATGTCTCTCCCCCATAATCAGACATCTTGATCCATCTAGAGTCAATCTCTCATCTCCCCCTGCTTAAGTGCACATTGATACAAAAACAAACAAGTGTCTGTCTAATCGCTAGGATTGACCAATTAGTGTACTAAGATACATAAGCACAATCGAGAATCAGAGTAACCATATGCCAATTCTATCACAACTGAGTTTAAACATAATTTCGTTTTTCAACAGACATTTGATCATCTAGCAGACTCC
Organism: Lepidium sativum; assembly: GCA_023374145.1. Classification (NCBI taxonomy): domain Eukaryota; kingdom Viridiplantae; phylum Streptophyta; class Magnoliopsida; order Brassicales; family Brassicaceae; genus Lepidium; species Lepidium sativum. The sequence goes on along the minus strand of JAKUCM010001143.1, from coordinate 45,315 downwards.
TGAGTGACCCAGCATTACAATCAACCATGTGAACAATTCCATTTAGCTTTTCATAAAATTAGTTTAAGATACGAAAATACCTTTTGCTGAGATTGATCATCCACATAGAACCCATATTCCTTGAAGCATAATACACACTCTACTCTTTGAGATGTACGATCAGAATCAAGAATTTGGTGGCTAGACTTTCACACAGTCATGCCTTTATCACAAGCATTTTTCAAAGCATTGAGAATATCAAACAGATCAGGCAGCTGAAATTTCCTTTGCAGAGTCATATATTGTAACATATTCATACTTAGATGATCTAGGTATCCTTCTTGATCACATGACTGTTGCAACAACACAAGTACGGTATAATTACTTTGTTACAAGTTAATTCTTTCTTGATCATGTGTTTTGGCAAATCATCACAAGTACGATACTTTCATCATCTGCATAAAACTAAATCAAAGATATCTCTTGACTTCTCAACTCGTATACACTTGCTCTCCTCAGCTCTTTTACCTCCTTCTCTTAATATTTAATATTTCAGTTTAGAGATCAACTTGTAACGGCATGACAGGCAGCTGTTTTCCACTTGATCGATCAAAACTGATATATGTCTGCCTTTTTCAAGTATGTGCCATCCTTTTCCAGAAACAAGCTCCTGTCTCAAATCAGCTCAACAAAACCTAAAAACATCGTTTAGTACTCACAAATTCCAATTGCAGTTCTCAGCTCCACAAAACGATTAAAATACAGTGATTTAGTAAACAAATCAGCCAGTTGATATTCAGTGTTCACATGATCAATTATAACTAGTTTCTCCTCAACAAGTTCACGAATAAAGTGATGACGAGTGTCAATATGTTTAGTTCGAGAATGTTGAACATGATTCTTAACAATGCTAATGGCACTTTGATTATCACAATAAACAAGCAAGGGTTCAGAAATTGTACCGTAATCAGCAGACATCTGCTTCATCCAGAGAGGTTGTGTGCAGCAGCTTCCCAATGCAATGTATTCTGCTTCTGCTGTTGATAAAGAAACACGGTTATGTTTCTTGCTGAACCAGGCAATCAGATTGTTTCCCATGAAGAAACATCCACCACTTGTGCTTCTTCGATCATCAACACATCCGGCCCAATCTGCGTCGCAGTACCATATTAAGCTTGTCGTCGTATCCTTCGTGTAGAAAATTCCACAACTTTGTGTTCCACTCACATACTTCAGAATACACTTAGCTGCTTGGAGATGACTTTCTTTAGGATCAGCCTGAAATCTTGCACAAACTCCTACCGAAAAACAGAGATCTGGACGACTTGCTGTCAGGTACAGTAACCCTCCGATCAGACTTCTGTATGATGTAGCATTTATAGATTTCCCTGATTCATCTCTTGAGAGCTTTTCATTTGACCCCATATGTGTCTTTGCTGCCTTGCTGTTCTCCATTCCAAACTTCTGAATTAGATTCTTTGCATATGTGCTTTGATTCACAAAGATCCCGTCAGACGTCTGTTTTACTTGCAATCCCAAGAAGTAAGCAAGTTCACCATTCATACTCATCTCAAATTCTTGAGTCATGTCTTGAACAAACTTATCAACCATCGTCTGATTGGTAGATATAAACACTAGATCATCAACATAGATCTGCACCACCATGAATCCTTCAATATTGTTTAGAGTAAAAAATGTCTTGTCCACACTTCCACGTGTATACCCATGCTCAATCAGAAACGTGGCTAACCGATCATACTACGCCCTTGGTGCCTGTTTGAGTCCATACAACGCCTTGTTTAGCTTGAAAACATAATCAGGATGCTTTGGATCTTCAAACCCTTTGGGTTGTTCAACATACACTTCTTCTTGAAGAAATCCATTCAGAAAGCACTCTTAACATCCATCTGATACAGTTTGAAACCCATCTTGCAAGCCATTCCAAGAAACCTGATAGACTCCAAACGAGCAACTGGTGCAAATATCTCTTCAAAATCAACACCTTCAACTTGTGAGTAACCTTGAGCAATCAACCGTGACTTATTCCTTACAACATTCCCATCCTTGTCAATCTTGTTCTTGAAGATCCATTTGGTGCCAACAACGTTGACATCTTTAGGACGACAAACAAGAATCCACACATTTAACCGTGAAAAGTTTGACAGCTACTCCTGCATAGAAGCAATCCAAAATTCATCCAATAAGGCTTCTTTGTATGTCTTGGGTTCAATCTTTGACACACACAAAACAAGCATACTCGATCGATTCAGCAGCTTCTTGCTTCTGTGCCATGAAAGCCATGAACGCTGCATTCCCAGCAAGCTGTTTGAAATCAATATGCTTTCCTCGTGTAACTCTCTCCCCTTGAATCTCTCCTATAATATCTTTAGAGGAGTTATTTCGATGCACTTGAGGAGGAACATCAACCTGTTCTGTAGATCGAACACCTGAACTAGACTCTACAGACTGTTGAGGCTCACCATTTTCATAAAGTTGCTGAAGTGTTAATCGAAACGTGGAAGCATCATCAAAGACCACGTTCACCGTCTCTTGAACTGTCAAAGTTCGACAATTATACACTCTAAAGGCTATAATTGAACTTGAGTAACCAAGAAACATGCCTTCATCACTTCGAGAGTCAAACTTCCCAAGATGATCCTTATCATTCAGAATGTAGCACATGCAGCCAAACACGTGAAAGTAATGTACTATCGGAGTTTTACCCTTCCACAACTCATAGGACGTCTTTGTAGTCCCTTTTCGCATATAGACACGATTGATGATGTAGCATGCAGTGTTAACAGCCACTGCCCAGAAGTTTTTAAGTGCATTACTTCCATGCAACATTGCTCTTCCCATCTCCTGCAATGTTTTGTTCTTGTGTTCAACAACACCATTCTGTTGTGGTGTTCGTGGTGCTGAAAACTGATGATCAATACCTTGTTCTGAACAAAAAAGTTTGAATAGATCATTCTCAAACTCACCACCATGATCACTTCGAATGAACTTGATGCCTTGACGTTCATTTTTAAGCTGAAGTGCCAAGATCCTGAAGCTATCAAAAGAATCACTTCTCACGAAGAAAACGCACCCATGTGTATCTGCTGAAATCATCAACCAAAACAAGAATTTTTCCCAGCAATACTTTCAACTTGAATAGGGCCCATCAGATCCATATGAACAAGTTCCAACAGACTCTTGGACCTAACATCCGGAACAGACTTGTGTTGAGCTTTGACCTATTTTCCCATGCTACAAGGACCACATACAAACTGCTGATCTGTCTCAAGCTTTGGCAACCCTCTGATAATCTCTTTGTTAGATAACTGTGTCATAGTCCTATAATTCATGTGACCTAGACGTTGATGCAAAATCTGAGCTTCACTTTCTGATTTTGCAACCATGCAATATGAACCAGGAACCCACATGTAGCAATCATTTCCTGTATGAACCCCCTCTAAATGAATAGCTCCTTTCTCATCAACAGCTCGACATTCAGTTCTTGTAAAAGTAACATCAAGTCGTGTATCACACAGCTGGCTGATGCTAATTAGATTTGCTTTTAGTCCATCAACAAGGAAAACATTTCGAAGTTTAGGTTCTGTTGAACTTCCCGTAGTCCCTTTGCCATGAATTTTTCCTTTAGCACCATCACCAAAAGTCACCTTTCCAGCAGTAACCATCTTAAGATCTTGTAGAGAACCTTGTTCTCCTGTCATATGTCTTGAGCAACCACTATCAAAGTACCACTTGCTCATTGAGTTACAATTATCACTTCTCTCAGCTGTGAATGCTACTCTGCAGAACAAATCCATTTGCTTAACCCAAATATGGTTTCTGTTTTTACCATTGAAGGTAAACTTTCGTTGTCTCCAAATTCGCTGAACCCTAGATTGAAACTTATAACACTGATATCTCATATGCCCTTCTTTGCCACAATACCAACACTTTACTGGATGACCCCAATGCGATCCATAATACTGAGTCTTCTCAGATTTCCACCCTAGACCAGCTCGTTGATGTTGATGTTGATGTTGTACTCCACCTTTTTGCTGCAAGGGTTTGAATTGATCTATATTCTCTGATGAATCAGTAGCCTCGATAAACTTTATCTCTGCGGATTCCTTCCCCTTATAACCCAAACCAGAACTATCATTAGATGTCCTTCCAACAGTCAATAGATAGTCTAAATCCTTTGTTCCTTTAGACAACAATATGATCTGCTTCATCTGCTCAAACAATCTACTTTCCAGCTCTACATTCTTAGCTTTGACATCTTTGAGTTCATTCTCAGCTTGTTGTAGCTTTTCAACCGTAACCCGTTTGTCCATCATCAAACGTTTATTTTCGTCTTGTGTTTTAACCCAAGATGTCACCAACATACTTATCTTATCTTCTGTAGTCATATCAAAATCGTCATCAGACTCTGAATCGTCTGTATCAGTTCCTTGGTGTTCAGCAGAAATCTGATTCTCACCAGCCTTTTGACCTTCAGGAATAAGGTCTACGTTTTCTACTTCTTCCTTGTTGTCTTCCATTTCCACAATGCGAAAATGAGCTACAAAGTGGTTTAGAATGTTATCATCCTCGTCACTGTCACTATCAATATCACTCAGAGTTGTGATTGCTGATTTTCCACTTAATTTAGACAGGCATTCATTCTTGGTATGTCCATATCCCTTACACTCATAACATTGTATAGCCATCTTTCTCTTGACTGATGGACATGCAGATTTAAAGTGTCCATAACCTTGACATTCAAGACACTGTTTGTCAGCTTTGTAGTTGTCTCTATTAGTTGTTGGCTTAGCAGACGCCTGATATTCCTTCATTTTCTCTCTTTCAGCTTTCCGAAAGAACTTTTTCACAAATAATCCAACTTGATCTTTGAGATTTTCAACTGACTCCCTGTTGTGAGCTGTTTTTTCAGATACAAGAGCAATACTCTTTCCTTTAGTGGTCTCTTCCTTTGCTGTGATCTGAAGCTCATATGCTTGCATCATACCAACAACCTGATCATATTTCATTGTGTCAGAGTTCTGTGACACTTCTAGAGCTGATCGATGACCATGAAACTTAGTTGGAAGACATCTTAAGAACTTGTTAACCAACTTCTTGTCTTTGTACGTTTTGCCCAAGATCAGTGCTTCGTGTGCTAGAGCTGACAGCTTACTGCTAAATTCTTCAACCGTCTCATCTTCACCCATTGTCAGATTCTCGAATCGTGAAGCCAAGATGTCAATCCGAGTTCTTTTCACACTGCTAGTACCCTCAAAGCCTACTTCAAGAATATCCCATGCCTTTTTTGCACTTTTACAGCCTTGTACTCTTTTGAACTGATTGATGTGAAGAGAGCTGAAAATGGCTGACAAGGCTTTGAAATTCCATTTAGCATATGATTTCTCCTCTGCAGTCCATTGATTTCTGGGCTTTGGGACAGTATCACCGTCTGTATCTTTGACAACAGGATGTTCCCAACCTTCTTCAACCGCAAGCCACGCATCAGAATCAATACCCTGTATATGTTGAGCCATCTGGACTTTCCAGTGTCCATAGTTGTATGGATCCAACTTAAGTGTTTTTGCAACGACAACTAACGGTTTCTGTGAATTCTCCATCTCGCTCTCAGGATCTAACACCTGCAAACAATAACAAACGTTATGCGGCGACCCGCTCTGATACCAATTGAAAAAGCAGAGAATTCAACTAATTGCAAACAACAATCGACTAGATCACTTTGAAATACAGTATATTAAGCAATATTCTTTTCTTACAAAAGAACTATTCTTGTTAGAATTATTCTACTCGAGAAACCAACCTAAATCTATTTCAAAAACCTTAATCGATAACCTAGGCTCAATTCACTAATCTCTCTAAAACTTCTCCCTAAGTTCTTAGAGAATTAGGTTTACAATTAACCTCTCTATTTATAGGCACATGAGACAAACTGTGACACCCTAACTCAAGATGTCTACGTCCGGATTCGGTTCAGTTTGGCCTTGGGCGGACCAAACACTTAGTCAGTTTTAGGTTCTTTCTTTACTTAGTCTTTTTCGGGTTTTTGACAGTTTTATAAGCCCAAAACATATGCATAAACCAACTCAAGAGGTTCTAGTACGACAAGTTTGCAAGAATGTTCAATTTAAATGTGCCTAGACCTATTTTAGCCCAGCCTTATTCCATCCTTCCTCCTTCTCACCTCGGTCTCGCTCCTACTTAGCCACTTTCACGGTCTTTGGGTAAATCACCTACAATCACGCAGATTGGGTAAGCAAACGAATTTGCTTAGTGAGTCGGTCATTCCGTCCCACTAAGCCAAACCAGATACGTATTAAACAACAAGCAATCAAGTCAGAGATAACATTATTCATGCACAGAGTCCAGCATACGCATATGCTCAGAGTCCGATCAGAATTGTTGCCTTAGTTACTCGGATTCACCCGAATCAACCAAAACACCAATCATGAACGGAAAACAGTACATATTCATCCAATCAATCACGCAATCCTAACCCATCTAAGACTTAATCCCACTATTGCCCAAAACGAACCAAGAATCACCTCAACGGTCCCGAAAACTCACTTTTGCCTTAGCCTTTTCTGACACCTCTTGATGCGATTGCCAATCAAGATACTCGGATCCGGTTTTGATCGCTCTCGATCCGCTCTTTCCCTTGCTCGATTCGGCAAAAATCGGTCTTAGAGTGCTTCGCAATGATTCCGACTTCCTTAGAGATTTTCGTGATGATTTTTTTAGGCTGCGGCACTTTTGATCCTTATTTATAGGGTTTTGGGTGAAAAACCCTAACCCTAATTCGCCCCAAGGTGGGCCAAAATCGAGCCCACTTGAATTGGATCAAGTCCAGTCCGCTGGACACTTATGTCCCGGACCGACCCATGGACGGCCCAACGACTTCCCACTATCACTCCCTTCAGTTCGGACATTCAACAACCCTGTCCGAACACTTCACTTCCAGTCCGAATATTTCACTTCCTGTCCGAACACACTACCTGTTCGGACACTGTCACTCCCTTGTCCGAATTTCATGGACTTGTCCGAATTTCCCGCGGCCTGGTCCAAATTTTCCGCGGCCTGGTCCGAATTTCACGCGACCTTGTCCGAATTTCCCCGGCCTGGTCCGAATTTCACGCGACCTTGTCCGAACTTCACGCATCCTGGTCCGAAATTTTCGCGACCTTGTCCGAATGGCACATGGCCTTGTCCGAATGGCACTTGGCCTTGTCCGAATGTCACATTGCCTTGTCCGAATGGCATTTAGCCTTGTCCGAATGGCATTCAGCCTTGTTCGATCAAAACCCAGACTTTTCCTTACTTCCTCACACAACTTCCTTTGTCCCTCGAACCCATCCGGAATCACCCGAAGGGTCCGCGAAACGCGGGTGTTACAAGTCTCCCCCACTTCAAAGGATTCGCCCTCGAATCTAGACTTCGGATGGTCCAGCCTTTTGCTTCTCAAATAACTTAGGAAAATTTTCCTTCATTCTGACTTCTGGTTCCCACGTGACCTCAATTTCCCCATCGCAATCTCATTCGACTTGGACCATTCTGGTTTTCTTCCTGCGGTCTGCCTTGACCTTATCTAGGATCCGGACTGGAACTCCCTCAACTGTCATGTTTTCCCTCAGGTTCCTTAGAGGTTCAACCACGACTCGTTCTCCATTGCCTAAGCACTTCTTTAGCATCGAAACATGGAAAACGTTATGAAACGCATCCAGTTCCACAGGCAGTGCCAACTTATAGGCTACTTTCCCAATCCTTTCCAAAATCTCATAAGGCCCCATATACCTTGGTGTTAACTTAGCTGATCGGGCCGAACGCTCCTTACCCTTATATGTGATTGTCTTAAGGTAGACCAAGTCACCAACTGCAAACTCAAGATCCTTCCTTCTCTTGTCCGCATAGCTCTTTTGCCTATCCTGAGCTTGTTTCATGTTGAGCCTGACCATTCTCAACTTTTCTGTTGTATCCTCTATGAAATCTCGCCCATAAATGCTTCGCTCCCCCACTTGAGTCCAACACAAAGGGGTTCGACATGGTCGTCCGTACAGTGCCTCATACGGAGACATCCCAATACTTGCGTGATAACTGTTGTTATACGCGAATTCGGCCAAAGGTAAATGCTCATCCCACTTACCTCCCCAATCCAACACACTTGCCCGCAACAAGTCCTCAAGTGTTTGGATGGTACGCTCTGACTGACCATCTGTTTGCGGATGGTAAGCCATACTCGTATGGACCTTAGTCCCCAACCTAGCCTGAAGCGCTTTCCAAAACGCTGAACAGAACTTGGCATCCCGATCCAACACTATGCTTGCCGGTGCACCATGCAACCGAACAATCTCCCTTACATAGATTTCGGCCAACTTTTCAGCTCGATCCGTCCTATTGACCGCAATGAAGTGAGCCGACTTGGTTAGTCGATCCACTACGACCCATATCGCATCCCTTTTATCACAAATGGGCAGTCCCGTTATAAAGTCCATTGTGATCATGTCCCATTTCCATTCCGGGATCGGCAGGCTTTGCAACAACCCACTGGGAACTTTTTGTTCTGCCTTCACCAATTGGCAAGTAGGGCATTCTGAAACCCACTTAGCCACGTCCCGCTTCATTCCTGTCCAATGATAGTACCTTTTTAGATCTTGGTACATCTTGGTTGATCCAGGATGGATAGCCAACTTAGATTGATGTGCCTCCTGAAGGATTTCTTCCCGCAATCCTTGGTCGTTTGGAACACACACTCGGCCATGAACCAGAATCGTCCCATTATTCGAAATCTGGTATTCAGTATTATCGTTCTTTGCTACCTTGTTCAGATTTTCATCCTTTTCCTAGGCAATCCGTAATCGACTTAGCAAATCTGCTTGGTCCGCTGCACCTAGGCCCAAAGGTTCCTCTTCAACCATTAAGGTTGCTAGGCTCAACGTCCCGACCATGCTAATCAGCCTTTCCATCTCTATTTCCGAGTCCACGTCCACCCTTTTCCTACTTAGTGCATCAGCAACTAAGTTTGCCTTACCCGGATGGTATTCTATGTCCAGGTCATAGTCCGCGATCAGTTCCATCCATCGTCTTTGCCTTAGGTTCAGGTCCGGTTGAGTGAAGATGTACTTCAAACTCTTATGATCCGTGAATACTTGGACCTTCCCACCATAAAGGTAGGATCGCCATATCTTCAAGGCGAAAACCACTGCAGCCAGTTCCAAGTCATGAGTGGGGTAATTCACTTCATGCTTCCTTAACTGTCGTGATGCATAAGCAATCACCTTCCCATGCTGCATCAGTACGCAACCCAAACCCATTCGTGATGCGTCCGTATACACCACATAAGGCTCACTTGGTTCTGGCAAGGCCAGAACTGGGGTACTCGTTAGCATGTCTTTAAGCCTTGAGAAACTCCCTTCGCATTCCTTAATCCAATTGAAAGGGACATCCTTTCCAGTAAGCTGGGTCATAGGCTGCGCCATGCTCGCAAAGCATTTGACAAAACGTCGGTAGTACCCAGCCAATCCAAGGAAGCTCATTACCTCGGATGCGTTCAAGGGTCTAGGCCATTCTGAAATTGCCTTGATCTTTTCCGGGTCCACGGACACACCCTTATCCGAGACCACATGACCCAAGAACCCAATTTCCCTTTGCCAAAAGCTGCACTTACTCAGCTTCCCGAACAGCTTGTGTTCCCTTAGCTTCCCCAAAACCGTCCTTAAGTGACCTTGATGTTCTTCCGGCGACTTAGAGTACACCACAATGTCATCTATGAAGATGATCACGAATTCATCCAAGAATTCTCGGAACACATCGTTCATCAATTTCATGAAGGCTACTGGAGCATTGGTCAGCCCGAAAGGCATGACCACGAACTCAAAGTGTCCGTACCTTGTTCGGAAGGCTGTTTTCCGAACGTCAGGCTCCGCGATTGGGATTTGATGGTAACCCGAAGCCAAATCGATCTTTGAGAACCAGGTAGCACCTCTGAGTTGGTCCAACAACTCATATATCCGTGGAAGAGGGTACCTGTTCTTTACCGTTACTCGGTTCAGCCCACGATAATCTATGCACAGCCTGAACGTGCCATCCTTCTTCTTGACGAAGAGTACTGGTGCGCCCCAAGGCGAACTACTTGGGCGAATGAATCCCTTGTCCGTCAATTCACTAAGCTGCCTCTTTAACTCGGCCATCTCTGCCGGCGCCATCTGATAAGGTGCCTTAGAGATTGGGGCCGTCCCGGGTTCTAACTCGATCGTGAAAGGATCAGATCGAGATGGTGGTAAACACTTAACTGCCGCGAACACATCCTCGAACTCATTCACCACCAGAATGTCCTTAAGTTCTGTGTCCGTTTCTGTCTCGGCAGTTGTGATCGTAGCTAGGTACGCTTCACATCCTAGTTCGACCATCCGTTCTGCTTGGATAGCCGAAATGATCGAGTTCCCTGAGGTGGGTCGGATTCCCTGAAACACCAGCTGATTCCCACCATTTTCAAATTTCACTCGACCGCGATGGCAGTCTAAGTGTGTCTTGTTCCTTCCGAGCCAATCCATTCCCAAGATCACGTCATAAGACTTCACTTGGCAGATCACCAGATCAACTGGCATGCTCACTCCCTCTATGCACACTGGGACGTTCCGGACACTACCCAAAATGTCCATCACTTGCCCACCAGCGGCTCGGACTAGTCTTTTACCTTCCTCGGGTTCCTTCTGGAATCCCTCAGTACCTATCATTCTTGGGTGCACAAAACAGTGTGTCGCCCCCGAATCAAACAGTACATGGGTTGCCACACCACCCATTTTCATAGTTCCTACACATTTTCTATACTGCTAAGGACCCTATCATACGCAACAAGCAAGCAAGTTCACCAAGAAAATGCTAAGGTAAAGAGTGAGAAAACTCACCAGTTATTGGGCGCGCAGTGTTCTGATCCGCTGGATCCGCAACCATCGAATAAACCCTCGGCACCAATGCTTGCCTCTTTGGCGGAGGTGGCAGTGCTTCACTTGCCCGTTTCCCTGAAGACTGCTCCAACTTCGGACAATGCGGTCTGATGTGCCCAACTTCACCGCAGTTGTAGCACACCCTTGCATCACTAGTTCGGACTTCCTTTCCCCTTGGGTCCTCTTTCGGGCAGTCCCGAATCCTATGCTCCGTGCTACCACACCGGAAGCATGCACCTGAAGCAAATCTGCATGTACCAGAATGCTCCTTCCGGCAGACCTTGCACGTACTGCGGGCAACAATTGGCTTCGCGGACCCATTTCCTTCCAACTTCTTGAACCTGGGTCCCGAAACACTTCCCGGCTGCACTTGCGGTACAGTCTGTACCCGCTTCCTTTCCCCAGCCACCTTGGCTTCTTCCAGCCCATTTTCCAACTGTGCTGCCTTCTCTACCAGCTCGGCAACAGAATTGTAGTTCCGGACTTGGCAAACATTCCGGAGCTCAATTCGCAGTCCGCGCATGAAGCGACGAACCTGGACCTTCTCATCGTCCAACTCGCGACCCGCATATCGCCTCAGATTGTTGAACTTGGTCTCATATTCCCTCACGGACATGGATCCTTGGCAAATATCCAGAAAGGCTCCCTCAAGCCGATCAAACACTTCCGGTGGGAAGTATTTTGCCCTAAACTCCTTACCGAACGTTTCCCAGCTACAGTTCGGGTTATCCATTCTTCCCGAAACACCTTGCCACCAATTGTGCGCGTCCCCTTCCAGGTAGTGGACCGCGATATCCCTCTTAAACTCTTCCGGACACCGGATAGAGTTGAAATTCCTTTCCAACCTACTTCGCCACTCGTCTGCCTCGATAGGCTTGGCACCTCCTGAAAAGAACTTGGTGCCTAACTTCTGCATGTGGTCCATCATTTTCAGATATGATGGAGTAACTGCAGAGTGTGTCTCCTCGACCACAGTTTCCACCGGAACCGGAATCACCAGCGGTGGTACTGCTGCAGCGGGCACTACAGCAGGAAGTCTTTCCAAGACTTGGGTCAAAAGAGCAAACACCTCACTCATCCCAATCGGATTCGCGGTACCAGCACTCGTGTTGGGATGTTCACTTCTTTCCACACTTTGATTGTCCACACTCTGGACATCCTCATCCTCGGTCCTTCCCGTCACAGCTCGGGAAGCCGCCTCGTTTCCCACATTCCTTCTGGTCCGATTACTTTTAGCCATCTACAGTGACCCGATTCACTAAGTTAGTCCCTCATACTAACTTAGTTCAATTCACACCCATATAAATACATATAAACCTTACCGCGAGACCTTGGCGCGAGGAGGATGGATTTCCATTCATCTAACCCGTTTATGCATATAACCCTACTATCCTAGAACCAAGCCGCGCTCTGATACCAACTTGTGACACCCTAACTCAAGATGTCTACGTCCGGATTCGGTTCAGTTTGGCCTTGGGCGGACCAAACACTTAGTCAGTTTTAGGTTCTTTCTTTACTTAGTCTTTTTCGGGTTTTTGACAGTTTTATAAGCCCAAAACATATGCATAAACCAACTCAAGAGGTTCTAGTACGACAAGTTTGCAAGAATGTTCAATTTAAATGTGCCTAGACCTATTTTAGCCCAGCCTTATTCCATCCTTCCTCCTTCTCACCTCGGTCTCGCTCCTACTTAGCCACTTTCACGGTCTTTGGGTAAATCACCTACAATCACGCAGATTGGGTAAGCAAACGAATTTGCTTAGTGAGTCGGTCATTCCGTCCCACTGGGCCAAACCAGATATGTATTAAACAACAAGCAATCAAGTCAGAGATAGCATTATTCATGCACAGAGTCCAGCATACGCATATGCTCAGAGTCCGATCAGAATTGTTGCCTTAGTTACTCGGATTCACCCGAATCAACCAAAACACCAATCATGAACGGAAAACAGTACATATTCATCCAATCAATCACGCAATCCTAACCCATCTAAGACTTAATCCCACTATTGCCCAAAACGAACCAAGAATCACCTCAACGGTCCCGAAAACTCACCTTTGCCTTAGCCTTTTCTGACACCTCTTGATGCGATTGCCAATCAAGATACTCGGATCCAGTTTTGATCGCTCTCGATCCGCTCTTTCCCTTGCTCGATTCGGCAAAAATCGGTCTTAGAGTGCTTCGCAATGATTCCGACTTCCTTAGAGATTTTCGTGATGATTTTTTTAGGCTGCGGCACTTTTGATCCTTATTTATAGGGTTTTGGGTGAAAAACCCTAACCCTAATTCGCCCCAAGGTGGGCCAAAATCGAGCCCACCTGAATTGAATCAAGTCCAGTCCGCTGGACACTTATGTCCCGGACCGACCCATGGACGGCCCAACGACTTCCCACTATCACTCCCTTCAGTTCGGACATTCAACAACCCTGTCCGAACACTTCACTTCCTGTCCGAATATTTCACTTCCTGTCCGAACACACTACCTGTTCGGACACTGTCACTCCCTTGTCCGAATTTCATGGACTTGTCCGAATTTCCCGCGGCCTGGTCCGAATTTTCCGCGGCCTGGTCCGAATTTCACGCGACCTTGTCCGAATTTCCCCGGCCTGGTCCGAATTTCACGCGACCTTGTCCGAACTTCACGCATCCTGGTCCGAAATTTTCGCGACCTTGTCCGAATGGCACATGGCCTTGTCCGAATGGCACTTGGCCTTGTCCGAATGTCACATTGCCTTGTCCGAATGGCATTTAGCCTTGTCCGAATGGCATTCAGCCTTGTTCGATCAAAACCCCAGACTTTTCCTTACTTCCTCACACAACTTCCTTTGTCCCTCGAACCCATCCGGAATCACCCGAAGGGTCCGCGGAACGCGGGTGTTACACAAACCATCTTGCCTTAAAATCTCTCCAACAATTTCCTTATCACTAAGAAGATATTTTCTTTTTTTCTTCTCTTGATAAGATCTTTCAAATATCACAAAAAAGATATTTTCCTTTTTCTTCTCTTGATAAGATCTTCCAAATATTCTCTGAATAACTTGAGTTTTCCTCTCCAAGTTATTCACCAATCCTGTGACTTTTAATTATCAGTCACGTGACAGTGACGTCCAACTTGTCTCACACACATCTTCAGTTATTTGGGTTGATCAAGGACTAAACAGTTTAGCAGAAGACGAACCTACAGATAGTTGCGAATGATTTGAAGGGGAGGACATTGTAAAATCATCATTCAAACAGAAAAAAAAAAAAAGTGCTAAAAACAGGGGAAGAAAAAAAATCATCAGACATTTCTAAATTTAATTTTTTAAATGAGACGATTGAAGCTCTACAAGCCAAGAATACTGCTTTTGAGGCCGAATTAGACGATATGAGGAAAAAGATGAAACAATTTGAAACGATGCATTAAAGAATTATTTCTTGAGTAAGAAGTGAAGAATAAAGATAATGAAGCGATGATTGTAAGGATTGAATTTCTCGAGAAAGAGGTGACGACTTTGAGAGAGAGTCGAAGAAGACTGAGGCAGATCGTAATTTTTTTAAATTTAAGTAACAAATACTATTTTGTATTATTAGTGACTTTTTTGGTCTAATATGCAGCGTTTTAAAGTACCTACGTTGAAAGACAATAATTTCGGTGTTGTGCCTGTATCCAAAATCTATACTGATTTACGTCACTACAAGAATACATGCCAAAATCCGACCGGAATTCTGATCGGAACCGGACGGTCGGAATAATCCGACCAAATATCCGACAATTATCGACAATTATGGAAATTTGGAAAATCAGTCAGAAACAGTCGGATATTTCTGACTGGAACCGACATCCCTCAGTTTCTGACCGATATCTACAAAAACGGTCGGAAGCGGTAGGAAAAAACACGGACCGGTTCCGACGAAATTTGGGGTGGAAAACTGAGCGGTAAACGATTTCGTTACGGGAAGCGTGTCCTGGAAATTGTGGACACGTGGATTTGGTTTAATGACACTTACCGACCGAGTCCTTCGAAAACCGACGGGGTCCAACATTATAACGCCAAAGCGACTTCGTCTTCTCTGTCTTCTTCATTGTATCCCAGAGAAAAATCATAAATTAAAGAGGAATATCAAGACCGATTTCGACATAGCTTCAGGGAAAGGGGTCAATCTTCTCCAACCAACCATCAATTATGTGAGTTCTTTGTAAACTTTTCTCAATTTCTTTGTAAACGTTTCTTAATTATGTGAGTTCTTTGTAAGCTCTTTCTACTAAGCCAAACCTTGCGAAATAGGACGATTAGCATGAAAAGTAAGACAAAGAAGGGTGATTAAAATATAACTGAAGCTAATAAAATAGTGTTTATGCAGTGCGATAAAACCCAAACTTAAAACAATAGACTTAAAACCCAAACATTATCCATAGACTTAAAACCCAAACATCACTCAGTTCGACATTATCCATAGACTTAAAACCCAAACATTATATCAGGTTTAGATTAGATATTTTTATGTGTTTCTTTGAGTATTTTACTCGAATGCTTAGTACTTAGGACACAAATGCTAGAACCTTATTATCCATAGGCGTTGTCGATGCTCCCAAACCATTACTTAATTAACTTTTAATTTTATATAATAACATTATAACACATTTAGATTAGATATCAAGTATAAACTAAGCCACACATCCAAAACAACCAGGACTATCAACAACTTCGAAATATGCACAAGTTTTTCAACATTTATCTTATGAATATTTTATCATTTTTATAACTTAAATCATAAAATAATAGAAACATATTTACAGAATTTAAGTGTGCTCATAATGAGCCTTTGTCATGGCCCAAATTCAAGTGGAAGCAAAGAGCTGCTGTCCGAGCACTACTGCTAGAAATGTTTATAACACTAGATTAAATCTATGTTTCCATATTTTTTTATTAAGATTAAAGGATATGTGTTCATTGATTAACTTTGTTATTGATTGGTGTTGTTATCGTGCTAAAACTTTTAGGTTTATGAAAACAAGACTTATAATTCGGTATAATTATTGGAATTAAATTTTTTATATTTTTTTTATCAAAAATATTCAAGCAGTAGGAAGTGGTCGAAAATTTCCTACCTCTCTAACCAAAACTTTCCTACCACTACTGACCAGACTTTTCTGACAATCACTGATATGCATATTCCAACTATTATTGACCGCGGTTTTTCTACCACCGCTGACCGCCTTTTCCGACCACTAGAAGTTGTCGAAAATTTCCGACAATTACTGACGATATAGTACTTTCCGACCATCTCAAACCGACGACCATTTTTCTGTCAATTAGTGTCGGAAATTGTATTTTTTCGACCATTACTGACAGCATGCGGTGTCAGAATCCAATTTATTTTCTTGTAGTGCGTGAAGCGAAAACCACTCACCAGAAAGTGATCTCATCAAATGATGATAGCACAGCAGAGGGAAGCTACCTAATGCAAATAAAGTATGAAGATATTTTCCAACAATCTTCGTCTGTAAAGATTATGAGCTTGATTTCTCGGTAGTTGAGAAATTTACTTAGAAATTTTTTAACAAAGCACTAAGGGAAATGGGTAACGAAAAAGATGCTAAAACATCAGAAAGAAGTACACAAAAGTGATAAAACCTGGATCTTCCTTAGTAGCACCATATAAAGTCTACGACGCTGCTATCAGTATCACAAATAAGTGTTTGAAGACATTTGTGAAGGTTGAATATAATCCATTTGCACCGGTTGATTCTCAGAAAACTATGGCTTTGAATGATTGGTTTGGATTAAAGCTGTAAGAAATCTTTTACAGTTTTATATTTTTCGTATTTTTTTGATGTCTTAAATTATCGTTTACTTATAATTGTTATTAACTTTTAATTTTAAATTTCAGTGATTATCTGATTGGATCCAGATAGAATGGTGAAACGTTTTTTGATTTAATATGAACTCCAAATGAATGGCTAACGACACTGGTAAGTTTATGTCATTCACATTTACTATGTTTATTATTTTATAATTAATTTTTTTTCTGTTTTATTAACATCATATAGAGAGTGCAATGAATATGTTGCTGTTGAGAGTTATGAAGAATCAAACTACTTTCAGTATTAGGAGAATTGCTTTCATCGATATGTAATTCGCTTCTCTTAGGTCCGTAAAGTATAATGAGTTTCTAGATGTGTGATTTGCTAGATTATAACGGAATTAAGTGATAATTATTGAAATAGAGCAAATGTTTGTAAATGAGTAGAATAGTTTTTTAAATTTAATATATACTATTTTGCCCTTTCCTAATGAGGAAAAAAAAATGTAATTACGAAAATGTCATTAATAAAATCTGCCACGTAAGCGATCAACTCTACCACATGGACAAAGTGCAGTATGGTAGAGTTAGAGTTCCAGCGTAGTAGAGTTAAAGTTAGATTTCCTGCGTGATAGAGGTGAAATGTGCTTGGTAGAGTTAGATTTCCAGCATAATAGAGTTGTTGTTTGTGCTCTAATCAACTCTACCACACGGACAGAGTGCAGTATGGTAGAGTTAGTTTTGGAAACCTAGCATACTTTCGTAGTAGAGCTTAAGTTACGTATTTACCCCTCAGTTATTACCTCATATGCCGCACATCCAACTAATTCCTCCATAAGTGACGTCATTGTAGCTTTCTTGAAGCTCCTTTACTTCTTCGCTGCTCCTTTGCTTTTTATGTTTATGTTTGGATCTATGGATCAAATCATTTTGGTTTGTGGGATATGGAGTTTTAATGAAAATCGATGGATATTTTTGGTGGACCAGTCGTACGGGTGTCAGATCATAGGAATTGTCGAAGATTTAAGGCTATATGAATATCTGGAGATGGTCTATGCCGATTTTGGTTTGGATGCACATTGTCATGAGCTCAAACTAAGCTACATGCCAAATGTTGTCATTCAGTCACTACCAGAAGATACTCCTTCTGTAATTGTAAGTAACGATAGACAATTGCAAGTGTTTGTTTCACAATTTCGTAAAGAAGCAATGTGTCTATGTGTCGAAATTACCACTAGATCTCGTGTTTCAGTGAGTTACCCTGAAAAAGGTCAATGTGGTTGGAGAAACGTTGACGAGAAATTCCAATGTAAGTCGGAGAATGATGCCTCTTATGTTCGGTGTAATAGAGTTGATCCGGTGTTTAGTAGAGGTGGACCAAACAATGAGCATATACCAGAAAATGTGAAACATAAAGGTGAACATGCTGAGGATGAGGATGTGGAATTCAGATTCGACTGTTGCGAAGATATGGATGGCGCAAGCTCGGATGATGAAGATTATATCAGTGTTCGTAGAAAATCGAAGGAAGAAAAGAAGAAAAACCTGTCAGAGAAAGCAACGGGGTTGGATTTGAATGCTGAGTATTTGGACATAGAGATGTCAGCACTCGCATTGGTTGTTGGGCACCAATACTAATAAAAAAAAGAACTCATGACCAGGCTAAAAATACTTTCTGTCTTACAGAGGTTTGACTTCGATGTTGTTGCTTCATCGAAGACAATGTTGGATGTGAAATGTTGGGTACCAAACTGTCAGTGGAGAGTGCGAGCTTCACCTGTCGACGACGGTGGATGTTTCTTTGTCCTGAAGTATATGGGAGAACATAGTTGTTCTGTTACAGAGAGATCAGGTCGTGCACGACACGCGTCAACGAAAGTCTTAGGAAGGTTATACTTGGAATTCGTAGGTGGAATTGGGCCATCTGTTCTTCCTCAACACGTTGCTGATTCAATGAGCAAGCGATTCGGTATAAAGGTACAAACGTAGTTTTACGCCATGGTAGAGTTAATCTTCGTAGTAAAGTTAGATTGCAGTGTTGACGTTTAAGTAGAGTTGGTCTGACAGTGTGGTAGAGTTATATAACAGTGTGGTAGAGGTGGATTACGTGTAGTAGAGTTAGTCTGTTGTTTGGTATAGTTACGTTGTATAATGTGCTAGAGTTAGATTGCAGTTTTGGCGTTTGGTAGAGTTGGCTTGCAGTGTTGTAGAGTTAGATTGTAGTGCTGACGATTTAGTAGAGTTGGTCTGACAGTGTGGTAGAGTTAGATAACAGTGTGGTATAGTTGGATTATGTGTAGTAGAGTTAGGGTGTAGTGTGTGGTAGAGTTAGATTGCAGTGTAGTAGAGTTAGTCTGACGTATGGTAGAGTTAGTGTGACATTTAACTCTGACGTTTATGCAGATGAAGTACTGGAAAACACACCGTACTCTAAGCCAAGCACGAGCCCTAGTTACCAGAAGTTCGGAAAGTAGTTATGAAGAACTTTCGTCGTACTTGTTTGCTATTAGAAGAGCGAATCCTGGAACTCTAATAAAGCTCGAAGTTGATGGGTAAGACAGGTTTAAATTCCTTTTCATCGCCTTCGATGCAAGTATTAGGGGTTTTCCCTACATGAGGAAGGTTGTTGTTGTCGATGGTACATTTTTGCTAGGATAGTATAAAGGTACTCTAATAACCGCTACCATGCAAGATGGTAACTTCAACATATTTCCTATGACTTTTGGTGTGGTTGATACCGAGAATGATGAATCTTGGGAATGGTTTTTTAGACAGCTAAATCGTGTGATCCCTGATAACAGAGAACTAGCCATCATATCAGATACACATAAATCCATTGCTAAAGCCATAAAGATTGTGTACCCACTTTCTTCACAAACTAGCACAAATCCATAAAGCTGTGTGGCTTCTTCATAGTCACCATTAGATGCTCTTAGCAGCAGTTCCAAACCACCATCACGATTCCCATTGACAAAGAACTCTGTCATACCACATCGGTATGTAGCTTCCACATTACCGGCATTGCATAATCTAGTGAGGAAATTGTTCAAAAGAGACCTACTTCTCAGAGGGGAATGGAATGGAACATAACGTATATCTATATTCCTGAGAACCTCATTCTCATCGCAAAGCTCTTTAAATTCC
Source organism: Lepidium sativum (assembly GCA_023374145.1). Lineage (NCBI taxonomy): Eukaryota > Viridiplantae > Streptophyta > Magnoliopsida > Brassicales > Brassicaceae > Lepidium > Lepidium sativum. The sequence goes on along the minus strand of JAKUCM010001143.1, from coordinate 25,449 downwards.
TTCGACACGAGATACTGTAAATCTCATCAAGTCCTTCCGCTCCACATCGAGCTATGATGTTCGTCAAAGCATTGTTTCGTAAGTCCATGATATGTTCCTTGCGGACAACGTTGCTTTTTTTTTGGTGAATCCATCTATCCAAAAGTATTACCTTTGTGTGGAGTTCTTGAAATGTTTTTGAAAGCTTTAAAAAGATTGAAAGGTGAAGATGGAACGTTTTGGTAAAGGTGAAGATGGATAGTTTAGAAGAAGTTATTAACGATTGGAAGGTTATTCATAACGATTTGACTCTCCAGTTTCCCTTCCCTTTAGAGTATAATCGTTATTATGATTACATATCGGAGATCGTGTCCAATATTAGTTTATTAACTTAACTTCCACGGCTAGTAGAAGTTGTAAACTGTTTAAATGTAGTTAATACGTAGATCGTGTCCATGTCTGTCATCCAATGTTTGTTAGTGGCACAAAATGTGGGTAGAGATAGTTTTTAGTTAGATCATGTATGGTTTCGAATATGATTAATTACTTGTCAATAACTAACTAACTAATAGAGTTATAACTATACAAATATATACTACTCTAGGACTATACAATATACACTAGAGTAGGACTATACACAGACTAAACAAATCTACCAATCCAGCTGGAGATCTTTGGTGGCTCTGATGAGCAGGTTCTTATCACACTCGAGTGCAGATTCTGGATCACTAGCAGCAATTTCCGATTCTATAGGAAGTTTGTTTTTGAAATCAATGGCGTATTTCAGCCGAGAGAAGTTGACGTACTCGTCAGAAACACCTTCAAAGTTGCATCCGATGGCCAGACACTCGATCATCTTCGCAACGAACACGCCACAGTCGCCGGAGCGTTTATTACGTGGTACGCCCTTAGTCACACGCACAATCTTATATTCCGCCGCGCTAATATGTGGTCGCATCTCATTGGGTGAAAACTCCTTGATCATCTTCGGAATAATCACGGCATATGCTCTACAAAAAATGAGAACCATGAGAATGAACTCTATTACAAATGTAAATGTAACTCTACCAAACCCCAGACCAACTCTACTAAACTACAACATAACTCTACCAAACCGCAGACTAACTCTACCAATCCCTAGACCAACTCTACTAAACTACAATCCAACTCTACCAACTGCAATTCAACTCTACCAAAAGCAATCCAACTATACCACAGTGCAGACCAACTCTACTAAACTACAATCCAACTCTACCAAACTACAATTCAACTCTACCACACTACAATTCAACTCTACCAAACACAATCCAACTATACCACAGTACAGTCCAACTCTGCAATCTGACTCTACCAAACATCGTTTGAGTAATCAAACTCTACCATATGAACTCTACTATACTGAATTTGAGTAACTTACTTGCATGACTCTACCATTGCACCAGGGGGAGTGCAAGATGGGTCGGGATCGAAAAGGCGAATCTTTTTTTCGTTGAGATTAACTTCGAGGGTCACCCAGTGGATGTTTTGAAAATTATGAGGGATGTAGATGGTGTCCACGTCTCTCATCCACTGCTTCCTAGTGGCATTGAATGTGGCTGCAGTGCCGTCGAATACATCCTTAAACCCACCAGGCCACACAAAAGTATCCTCCTTTCCCAAGTAATCCCTTTTGAACGTGAAGTACCAAAAACCACAAAACAGTGGTTCCATGAAAGCTAGCCGATTACTCTTGTATGGGCTTGGAGTTTGCAAGGATCTTTGCCGAAGGAGATTCATCCCGCAGGCAATATGTTGTAAAAACTTCATTGTATTAGTGCTCTAATCTAACTCTACTAAACAAAAATTACGTCATAATACACTTTAACTTATGCAATCGTGAAGCCAGCCATATCGAGGGACATGCCACTTCCCTTTTGGACATATCAAGCGGAGGAAGAAATTCGCATTTGTATTGGGTTTCCCGTCGCTAGTGAGTTCCAATTGATGTTTCACATAGTCGCGTAACCGAAGTACTTTTAATTTTGAGATTGGACCAAAAGGATCATAGACACTCCGAGAATGAATAACATTCTTATGAATCCGCTTGACAATGGAACAACCTTGGAAAGGGGATACCTATAAGAAGAAGGACCGTATCAACTCCACCATACAACAGTCCTTAAATTTTTCCACATCGTAAGGTAGTTCTTCTTTTGACGGTTCTTCTGGATTCCTAACAACTCTTGATAACGGGCTCAAAGGGTCAGATGTCTCCTGACTCTGGATAACCCATTTATTCTACAAAAATATAAAAATGTCAACTCTATTTAACAGAACTATCAACTCTACCAGTAAGATTTATTTTTAACGGGATTACCTGGTCCGGTGGGATGGTATGTTTAGTGCTGGCTGGGGACACTTGGGTGTCGTCGAGGTGAGCATCCACATTTGTTGGTTTAATACCTGAACCTGCACTTGGTGTTTTCCCCGACTCCGAGTCCTCAAGGGTAGGCTGTTTCCAAGGAGGTGTCTGCGAAGAGCAACTCAATATGTTAGATTCACGTATGGTAGAGTTGGTAATAGTGGTAGAGTTCATTTTACTGGTTTGGAAGAGCTATTTTGAACACAATAATTGTTTTGTAGAGTTAAACATAACTCGACTAAACCATATAACTGTTCGTTTTATGTGTATGTTCGTACAAAGATGTATGTAATGTTTGTTGTTTGTTGGTACATAATCAATCAAAGTAAGTCTCATTCAAAATAGAGCCCTACATACCGAATTAAGTTCCTTATTATTAGGGGAGTCGGGAGTACGGGTTGTATCGCCTTCTACGTCATGTTCGCGACGTACATCTTCAGGATGTAGGCTCCCTTCGTGATTAACATCTTCAGGAGTTTGATGTCGTGCACTTGTCTGACCTCCACCCTCATCTGCCAAGCTATAAACTGGGGGTTGCGCTCTGGTATCTTCTAGCCTAAGAATCCTCTCAATCATGGCTGTATTGTCTGAGGTGTTACGCTCCAGCCTATTCACGCGCTCAGTAAGCATTGTGGTCTATGCCCTGGTATCGAGCCTACTCTCCTTAAGACGATATATACGTTCAGCAAACACGTTCTGATCGTGTCTCATCCCTTCGAAGGCTCTGGTCAGACCTCTAAGAGTGTCAAGCAACGCACTAGACTCCTCTGCCTTTCGTTTTTTCTTTTTAACGACTCTCACCACATCCTGCATGGTGGTGGAGTCATCCATCTTAATCTGAATTCTCTTCTTCTCTTTTTTCTTGTGTTTTTTCACTTCTTTATTGTGTTTTTTCTCTACTTTATTGTGTTTTTTCTATACTTTATTGTGTTTTTTCTCTACTGTATTGTGTTTTTTCTCTTCTTTATTGTGTTGTTTTTCTTTCACTTTCTCCACCTGCACTTTTGAACTAGCACTACGCTTGCTCATCCTCTCCTCGACATAAGCATCCGCCTTCCTCTTATTACTTTTGTCCTAAGCGGATTCATCTAGCCTGGAGGCAAGTATGTCTCCAAGCATGGTGTCAACTTTGTGGTCTGCAATATCGTTTGGCCATAGAGGCATTATCTCCAGAGGCTGTGTAGTCAGCTGCTTAAGACGTACCTAGTAGACGAGAAGATGCAATTTATTATTGAACTCTACCACACTACATATAACTCTACGGATAACTCTACTACACGTAAATGAACTCCACTACACATACATGAACTCTACTATACTTATAAAATTGAACTCTACTATACGTGAAATCAACTCCACATTACTTGAAATTGAACTCTACCATGTATGTATAGTGGAGTAAATGAACTCTACTACAAAAGGAATTTACCTTTCCATTGTTATTTGCTAGCTCCAACTTCACCAAGTCCTCGAGGTCAATGGTTTGTTTTTTGATGGGTCTACATCGTGGAATGGGGACGTCACCTGCTCTTTGCTCCTCAAATATTTCTGCGACTATGGGGATGGACTCAAATGCCCATATCAGAAGCGCGTGCACAAACCCGTGTACTGTGTAATTACTGCCCTTTTTGCATCCTGCCATTTTGATCAATTTTATCAGTTCTATAAACGCCACTCTTCCCCATGGATGCCTCTCGAACATCTCAAAATCTGCAACCAACTTTGCAGCACTAAAAGGGAGCCTACTATTTGTGTGGCAACCAAAAACTCCTACATTCAAAACCACTAGCAAGCCCACCATCTTCCTCTTCTCGAAAGACCACCCTCTACATCTCCCCAATATTTCTTTCAACTCTACCCATTTTGGTCCTTCACCAACCCCTAAGCCAATATCTTCCCAAAGTTCTCTGTGCGCTTCATCTGCCCCATTAGAAGCCTTCTCGAAGTTACCGCAATTAAGCTGCGTTATTTCAGCAAACTCGTGCAGAAAAAACCTCGTAGGCCGAGACCCAAACAGCACCCAAAACTCATACATCTTCTTAGTCACTAGTTGATTTATCAACAGGTACTGTATATGTCTACCTATAAAGTTGAAGTCGGAATCTGCTAGCTTCAGAAAAACGCCTACGCAAGTGTTCTCCTTTATGTCTATGTATGCATCCTCACCAATACCCTTGATCATATTACTGATGTTTTTTTAGATGGCAGAAATGGTTGATGCTTCGATTCTTCATCACCTGTACACTGTGTGTAAGAAACTTCTTCGGGTATTTCTTGTCTGCCATATCTAAAGATGAAAGAAAACAAACGATAAGCATTATAAAACCCAACTCTACCACACTACAAGGCAACTCTACATTCTTACAACCTAACTCTATCACACAACAACCCAACTCTATCACATTACAAGGCAACTCTACCACACGATAATCTAACTCTACCACACGTCAGACTAACTCTACTACACTACAAGTTAACTCTACCACACGATAATCTAACTCTACTATACGACAGCCTAACTCTACCACAATATAATCTAACTCTACCACACGTCAGACTAAGTCTACTACACTACAAGTTAACTATACCACACGATAATCTAACTCTACTATACGACAACCTAACTCTACCCCACTATAATCTAACTCTACCACACGTCAGACCAACTCTAATACACTGCAAGCTAACTCTACCACACGATAATCCAACTATACCCCCTACAACCTAACTCTACCCAACGTCATACTAACTGTACTACACGTATCATATCGCTTCTTCACCCTTACCCTCACAACTAATTACGAACTATATCACATTGGTTCAAAGAAATCTACTAGACACAGAATAAGTTAGTGAATAACAAAAACCTAAATGTTGCAAAATTGAAAAATCGAAATCTCGCAAAATCGAGAAACCCAATGTCTACGTCAACCCTAAACTCAAATGCCCATACGAAAAAGAAGGAAAAGCAGAAGAGGAGCAGAGGATAAAGAAAAGAAGAAACTTACCGACAATGAAGACGACGAGTACGAAGAACAAGATGAAGAAGAATACAACGAGTATGAAATACAGCGAAGAACACGTTGAGTAAGACGGGGAATGAACAAAATCAAGAGAAGTTAACGACGACGGTTTACACTATAGGTTTCTTTCTTTTTCGGGTGTGAAACTAACCTGAGAAGAAGAAGAAAATAGAAGAAGACATCAGTTTTTTGTTTCAAGGGTGCAACCGTAATTACACCCTTGACGCTTTTTTTTTTTGACAAAAACTATTCTAGTAATTACACTATACTTTTGCTCTATTTGAGCAATTCTTTCTTCCTAGAGTCGAAAGATGTGCCAATTTTACCTAACTGATCAATTCAATATGCAAAGGGTGAATTACCTTCATATCCTCAATCATGGATATTGTAATGCACTCGTTATTTTTATCCCAGATCGATCCATTGAAGTTTTAGATTGTGGGATTAAGTGCACTTTGAACCAATATACAACAGTGAAGCCAATAACTCATATGCTACCTCATCTACTAGGTGTTGCAGCACCATAATCAGAAAGAAGAAGTATGAGTGTTGAAAAATATAATATTCAGAGGCCACAACGAGGAATTCCACAAATGCTTTAAGGCTGGTGACTGTGGTATTTATTCCATAAAATTCATCGAATGTCGTGCGTTAGGTGTTCCATTTACAACACCTGCATCCGATCCAAATATCAAGATTGTTAGAGACAAACTGACTGCGGAAATTTTTGAAGAACTAAAACAGTACGAGTGGAATTTTATATTATACTTTAATCTTATTTTCAATACATCTTCAAACTCGCTAAATGTTAGTGACATTTATTTATTTCAATTATTCTTTAATTTATTGTTAAATTATAATTGAATTAGTGTTGGTAGTAGTGGATTCATTTGAGTTGTAGTAGTAAGTTGTATCTGGAAAAATTTCCAGAGAGATACCAATCGTTTGGTCTGCACAAAGACCGATTGATCTAACCTCTCAAGAAGTGTTACATTTTATAGAGAGATGTTGATTGATCGATCGTAGTGAGGATCGATTGATCTAGACATCTTAGGAAAAAATGTGATCCTTTTAGAGACATCAGGATCGATCGATCCATGCAACGATCGAGCGATCCGAACACCTCTACAAAGAATGTACTACTTCCAGAGACAATCATATCAATCGACCCGTGCTACAACTGATTGAACCGGACGATTCTAGAAAATGTAATGCATCCAGAAAATTATAGACTACTTTGTACCTCTCTGGAAATGTTACGTTTTTTTCTAAGTCTCACTAATTACTAATTACTCTTTCATTGGATACAAATATGATTAGGTTTAGTGAAAATTGATTGTATAGAATGTTTAAGAAACTAAATGATTATAATCAAACGTTGTTTTTAGATGATCGATCATCATGCACCTTGTAAGAGTTTGAAAAAACAACATAGTACTATAAATGGAAAGATACTTAAAAGTTTCAACAAAGCAATAGAGAATTGTCTCATTGTCTAAGCATGACTGTCACTCTTGATGTTGCTTTGTCCAAGCTATCTACAACGTCGACCAAGGCGAGTAGTCCCGACATCATGCACAAACTTGGAACAGATTTCATGATCTTGCGTCATTCCAGGAACCTCCACCTCATCATCCGAACTACCTTTGCCCTTGTGATCACTAGAAGAGACTTCTTTAGAGAGTCCTTTGTTCTTTCCTCTGCGAACTTGTGGACCAAATGCACAAGGACATATCTTATTAATAGCCACCTATATTTTCAGAAGCATGGTGTTGTTAGTGCGTATTCCATCCGTCTTCCACTGCTCACGTTCAACCACATTCTATTATTCTGGATCATGTGGTAGAAGGTACTAGCTCGAATCAATTGGAAAAATCTTGTGTGGCTTTACATCATCATCCTCATCAATATAGGATGATGGGGCATGGAACGCAAAATGTTGAGGTGAAGGTCGAGATGAGAGACTGGGTTCTGATTCGAGGACATCCTTAGGCAGTTAAAATAAAACATTCTCAAGGGATATGAGAGAAGTATGATGTCTCGCCGGGAGAGTAATGTACTTCTTCACGCCATTGCAATCAATATGGCGAACCATGTCTGATTGTTTTGTCTGAGTCAAGTCAACACCAATATAGATGAAAATAGGTGTGAGAATTGTAACGAATAAAGAGCTTCTTCTTGCTAGACTTTGGAGCAGTTGTCTTCAGCTTCACAAGCATATATACAAGCACAACACCAATGTTAACATCACATGGTGGATATCCCGCAAACTCATCCAAAAGGTGTTTGATCCCGTAAAACACCATTCACAACTAATCATCACGAACCGAACCCGACTCCGTTTTGAAGAACAAAGAATTGCTAATGATTTTCACAACTACGCGGACAAGTTTCACAAAAACATATCTAGCTGTCCAATGAGATTCCAAAATTTATTCGCCGCTTTAAACTTACTAAATGCTATCTCCTCACGGTGTGGGAACCCAAAAATATCACACACCTCATTGATTGGCAAGGAATAGTACTTTTTGTTGATGAAGAATGTGAGTTTTCCTTCGCTTGCTATTGGTTTTTTGGGGTGTTTGTAGGTTACCCTACATATGACTATGAGCTCACGAACAAGTTTCAGGTAAGTGTGGTGCTCGAGTTTATATAGGGACCCAAAACCCATGTTCTCAAACATATGAACCGCATCATATCATAGGCCAAGGTCATTAAGTGTATCCTCACAAGCAAACCTCGTCAACGGATTTTATTACGTTTAAGAAGTCCGTGTCATGTTTGCCCCATCTAGCTGATGCCGGAAAATTCGCTAGATCTTTGTCTCTTTCCGCTTTCGTTGGACATTCTTTCATCTGCAACATATTTTCCTGTAACAAACAAATGTATTAGATCAATATTTAAAAAAAATCTTAGTGAACCATAAACAAAATAACAATTGACAATGAAATTAAAACATGCATAGTATGATATAACACTATGATGGTAAAGAACAAACAAAATGTTTGTTTTGAATAAATATCATGATTCTTCTAACACCACCAATCAGATAAATCGATAAAAAAATAAGCCTCTAACCAAATAGTAATTCTTAAACGATCAAAAATGTCATTGTAATTGACATTCACTCTATGCTTAATACTAGCCGTCAATTTAACAAGCCACCAAGAATTATTACAACTACATCCATCATATGCCTAAGCAAACAAATAATACTACAAATGCATTACATTACCTCTAACCAGCGTGAAACATGTATAATTAATCAAAATATCATACAAGATATCAAAGTTAATATGCTTTTCAAAATTAACTAAGAACTTAAAAAAATTAATCACTCTCAATCACATTACTCTCATAGAATCAACTTAAAAACCAGAATTTAAAACAAAATCAACAATGTAGCATCATACATAGTTTAGGGGTTTTTCGTTTTCGTAAAATAAAGATTCCTAACACAACATTTTGTAAATCTAAGATGAAATGTAGATATAAAGATAGAGGACGAAAATCCATTAAGATTAGACCCAAAAATCGTTAAATTGGTTGAGTTTTGAAGATTTTTGAATTTAGAGAGTGAGAGAGAGTTTGAGAGTTCGAGAGTTGAGAAGATGAATGAAAATAGAAGAATGTGGTATTTGATCCATTATTTCTCGGGAACTAGGTGTTTTTGTGTTATTCTGGTTGAATTTAAGCTCATTTTGGATTACCCCTCTAATTTTGATTTTTTATTCGCCGTATGTACATACTGACCAATCCAGGCGCAAAATGATCAATCTTTTCTTCTCTGTATATGTTCGTCTTTTCCAGAAACGAAGAGACCAATCGTTTTGTGCATGGACCCATCGGTCTAAAATTATCAGGAAATTAGACTAATTTCTCCGTGAAAAAGAGATAGATTGATATGTGTTTGGATCGATCATTCTAAACTACTCTGGAAAATAAGAATATTCCTCATTAAAGAAAGGAATCTAAAATTCTCAAAAAAATAAGATAAATACGGATATTTCTCTTAGAAGAATGGACCGATCGTTCATGATACAGACCGATCAGTCTCTTTTTCTCTAGAAAACATATGATTATTCAGGTGGTAAATCTGAACTCATTGGTCTAAGTATATGTCAAAGACACAGACAAGTACAAGTTTTGTGTCACGTAAACATAAAATTAATAAAATAATTACAAGAAAAATAAGGTAAATAAAAATAAACTAAGGCATACCTCTTGCATATCAACTGCACAATTAGGATCACAACAAATGATCTGACTACGTTGACTATTGATGTGGTGCACAGTAACTGTGTTGCCAATATATGTTCTTCCAGCCAAAGTTGCTTCTATGTGAGGTGTGAACAATGTTTGTAGTACCGCAGCGAGTTCACGACGTTTCACAAACCACTTTGCAATCAACTTGCACAATTCCTCTAAAAAAAGTGATAAGATATTCACAAGCACCCCTCGTGACATTATTTAGAGACTCAATGTTGTTTGTCATTATGTTGTACTTATTCCCTGGAAATTTTTTTCCGTGACTATAATCAAACATCAACATTCTCCAAATAAGTTGGAAGTCGATGATGCCGAGTCTTGATATCCTTAAAATTGTTGTAAATTATGAAACTTTGTAGAAGTTGATGGTTTTTCTAACCAAATCTAGCGTATTGGATTTTTAAAATCTTGTGATGAGATTCTAGAAGAGGTGATAAGTACAAATTCTCTATTTGGCAAACTTAAACACTTTTCGAACATATTTTCCAATGGACTTGTGTTTATCTGATATAATTACCAAGTTTTCATAGTCACCACAAACCAAACACAACTTATCCAAAAACCATTCTCATGAAGCATCATTCTCACAATCAAAAATTCCAAAGCCAAACAGAATATCATACCATTACCATTTTGTCCAACAGCTACCGATAAGATACCTTTGAACTTTCCTTTCAATGAGCTCCAACCACAACCACAACTTTTCTTATAAACTCAAACCCAGTGATACATGTACTATATGCAATGAACAAGTACTTATATCTACATTGTCCATCACATTCAAGTCTAGCAATTATATCGGGATTCACAACGTTAATCTTACGTAAGTAAATGGGTAAATCCTCATAACCACTCTCCCAAGTACCTCGTACTATTTCACTGGCATGCACTAATGCTTTGTACGATTTCTAGTAATCAATAGCAATACCATATGTACTCTTCATGGCTTCTGTTATATGCGAAGGCCTGATCCCGACACCACTGCTCCCAAATTTAGCCACATAAAACTTCCCAATATATTTAGTTGTAGCTTGTCGATGATGAGCACCCTTCTCTGTAGAAGAACATGTGTTAGTGCATATTATTTTCTTATTTTAAAATGAGCCCTTTTCCCAATTGTTGATGCTCGAATCCTCCAACAACATCCCATGACATGACATTGCAATACCAGCAAACTTTTTCTCGACTTGATAATTGTATAATAAAGTTCTCTAGAAGAGTGAACGTAGTTTCTTTAGTAACTCATCTTTGTTACCATATATTTTTCCCTCTTTAATATCCTCATAAGCCTAAAGAAGAGAAAGTAAAAAAAAAAAGAGTAAAAAGAGGAGAGCGAGTAAAAAGAGGAGAAATATTAAAAAGGGGAGAAAGAGCAAAAAAGAGGAGAGATAGCAAAAATAGAAGAAATAATAAAAAGAGGAGAATGAACAAAAAAAAAAGGAGAGAGAGTAAAAAGAGAATAAAGAATAAAAAGAGGAGAAATAAAATTAAAAAAAAGGAGATAGCGCAAAAATGAAAGAGAGTAAAAAAGAGGAGAGAAAGTAAAAAAAAAAAGTAAAAAGTAAAAAAGATGAAAGATAGTAAAAAGGAGAGAGAGTAAAAAGAGGAGCGAAAGTAAAAAAGGAGAGAGAATAAAAAGAGGAGAGAAACTAAAAAGAGAAGATATAATAAAAAGAGGAGAGAATGTAAAAAAGAAGAGAGAGACTAAAAAGAGGAGAGAGAGTAAAAAATAAGAGAGAGAGAGAGGGAGAAAGAGTAAAAAGAGAAGAGAGATAATGAAAAGATGAGAGAAAGTTTAAAAGATGAGAGGGAATAAAAAAGATGAGAGAAATAAAAGATAGGAGAGAGTAATAAAAATGAGAGAGTAATAAAAGAGTAGAGAACTATAATTGAAAGCCAATTGGATACTCATTATCCAATAAGTATACCTGAAAAAAAACTCATTTATTATGGGTAATACCCAATTTAAACCATTTTTCTTATTGAAATAAGATTTTGGGTTTTGATTTTTTTCTAAGTTTTGGGTACCCAATAAATAAAAATTCATTTGTAACATCCCTATGTATGTGTATATAAGAACATTCAATATTGTTAAGTGAAGTGAAAACTAGAAGATATGTGTGTATACCTTGTAGAACTATAACCACCGATCAAATAGGATCAATGCGTATATTACTTGTCTATGAGGTATAAAGAAGAGTCATCATTCAACAATAGGTCTCCTGGATTTTCTTTGTCTCAGGAACAATTTTACTTATAAAAACTTTATAATAGCATGGGAACTAACACAAATTGTTTGTACAGGCTGTCTCAACATCGAAAGGACAAGCTTTGGCTAATGCTACGGAATCAAATGTTGTGAGATCTTGAACTGGAAATATATCTATATAACGTGTTTGTCTCATCACTCGTTGGTTTCAAGGTTTGGAGTGGAACCTCCATGACAGCAAGCACAACAACGCTATCTCATTTGGAGTGGAGCCTCTCTAGATTGGACAGATCTACTTCTCAGTCACCAAATATTTGGAGACAAAGTAGAATTATAACTACGTGGTTGATTATTGGAGATAAAGAGAATAATGTTGTAGTGAATATTGTATTTTGTAAAGAAATAAGTATAAAATCACTAAACCAATAACATTATATTTTAATTCATAATATAGAGTTTGAATAACACAAAACTTTTATGAACTTTATAAAATCATTAATCCAATAACTCTATATTTAAAAAGATTTTAGAAGACTTTTTTACAAATATATAAACTAATAATACTAAAGTTTAAAAGAGTTTTAAAAAGTATTTATTCAATAACACTAAAATTATAATAATTTTGAAATCTTTATAACTCTATCTAAATAAATAACCAATAACACCACCACTAAGTTGTATATATGGTAGTTTTCTAAAATAACGATGAAATATCGGATTTGATATTGAACGATCACGCGTGAATATTTTTAGTAAGAAATATCTTTGAAAGCAAAGAAATTAGCCTTCATTCAATAAAAATGTGAGTTGAGATCTCTTTGACAAATGTGAATCATCTTTGCGTGTCCATCATGGAAACTTTTTCAGGAAAAGGATATTTGTATTTGAAGAATCCATTGAATTCAATTCCTCATAAATCGTGAAAGATATCTATTACTCCATTTGGAAAATGTAAATAAAACCATTAAAACGAAGAAAATGTCATTACATTTAAGTCTTGGGATCACATCTTTTTAGTTTAGGTATAATAAAGTAATATTAATGTTTTATCATAAGCGGAAGAAGATGGAAGCAGTTCCAAAGCCTTGGGTTGTTATCTCTGTTACGTTTCTGTTCTGTCTTTTCGTTCCCTTTCGAATCCAAAACTCAGATTTGATCGCCAAAAATCTTCAGATCACTCATCAAATAAACAATTTCTTCATCTCCATTGTTTCTTCTTCAAAAAACCAAACCCTAAATCTCACCAGAAATACGAATGAGAGTGATGGAGTCAAAGAGAAACAGTCTGAGGAAAAAGAAACAGATACTTGCGTCGGAAGGTACATCTATATGCACGATATTCCAAGCGAATTCAATGACGACATCATCAAAAACTGTCGAACACTCATAAATTGGTTCGATATGTGTCCATTCATGGTCAATTCCGGCCTCGGTCCACAGGTCTTAAAGTCTGATACAACCACAAATCGAGTCCTAACTGCGAAAACCGGTTCCTGGTACTCAACGAACCAATTCTCTCTCGCGGTTATCTTCCGAGAGAGAATGAAACACTACGAGTGTTTGACCAATGACTCGTCTCTAGCTTCAGCGATCTACGTCCCGTACTTCGCAGGGTTAGACGTGGGACGTCATCTATGGGGATACAATGTTACGGTGAGAGACGAATTGGGGATAAAGTTAGCTCAATGGCTAAGCGAGAGACCTGAATGGAGGAAGATGTATGGTCGAGATCACTTCTTTGTAAGTGGAAGGATCGCTTGGGATTTCAGGAGGGATTCTGATGAAGATTCGGATTGGGGAAACAAACTCATGTTATTGCCTGAGTTCACAAATATGACAGTGTTAGCAATCGAAACCACTGCTTGGAGTAACGAGTTTGCAGTTCCTTATCCGACTTATTTCCATCCGAAAAGCTTGACCGAGGTTTCGGAATGGCAGAAGAAAGTAATGCGAGTGAAGAGGAGGTATTTGTTTTCATTTGTTGGAGGTCCAAGACCTAACCTGGATGGATCTATTAGAGGAGAAATTATAAAACAGTGCCTTGCGTCTCAAGGTAAATGCAAATTTCTCAACTGTAGAATTAAGGACTGCGATAATCCGGTTAAGATAATGGAGGTGTTTCAAAAATCGGTTTTTTGTTTACAGCCTTCGGGAGATTCGTATACTCGGAGATCGATATTCGATTCGGTCTTGGCCGGTTGTTTACCGGTTTTCTTCAACCCCGGTTCGGGATATAACCAATACATTTGGTATTTCCCTAAGGATTATACCAAATACTCAGTATACATACCAGAGAAAGGAGTGAAAAATGGAACTGTTAGTCTCAAGAAGTTGTTGGGTAAGATGGATAAGGAGACGGTTTTAAGGATGAGGAACGAGGTTTTGAAGATTATACCGAAGATAATGTACACTAAACCGAGACTGGTTGGACCGGAGAAGATTGAAGATGCGTTTACGATTGCAGTGGATAGAGTAATTGAGAGGGTAAAAATGGTTAAGACGATGATGGAAGAAGGGAAAGATCTTCAGAGTGAGTATTCACAAACAAAAGATTTGAATAGACTTTAGTGATATTCACATGGAAGAATTTGTGTTTGTGTGTCTTATATTTGCTGCATTCATATGGAAGTTTGATAATTCAGGCGCCCCAGTTATGACATAAAAAATTTCCGTCTGGTTATCCCGTTGAATATTCAAATAGGTCCTAGAAAATATATTAGGTATCCTGTCGATATTTAATTTGGTTCGAGTTCAGACTCCAGAATACAAATTTAAGATCTTTTCAAATATTTTGTCGGATTTGATTTATTTTTCAGATCGATTTCCGTTTGGATTTGGGATATCCAGTTTTATACCTAAGACCACCTCCAATGAGGGGTTCTTAAACTTAAAATATTATAAAAAAATTAAAATAATATTATTTTTAAGAAACTTACTAGAGATATGTTCTTAAATAAGAGTTTTAAGAGATGAATTCTTGCCACGTGTCAATTTTTTATTGGACATTACATTTTTTTTAATTTAAAATTTAAATAAAAAATAAATTAAAATAAAAAATAATAGTATTTTAATTTTAAGAAATTTAATATGTATACGACCATAGACTTTAACTGGTGCTGAAGATGCCAAATGGCATTTTGTGATTGGGAAACATTATGATTTGCAAATTGGCTGATGTGGATGACATGAAAACATTTTGAAAATAATTAAATTAATACAAGAAATAAGAGAAATGGTTTGGTTAAAGAATATCATGCTTTCCACGAGAAATCGCACCACTGTGCAGATCCAACGGTGCCTCCTGGTTAACCCGTTCCTTATGAAATACCCGCCCGTTAACTTTTCCGGGTAATCAATCTCTGACCCGGTACTTTCACTCCGTCTCTCTCTTCTTTCCTAAAGTTACAAGCTTTATTTTTTCGCAAAATTGATCGATATTGATATCGGAGGAAGAATCAATCTGAGGAATTTCTTCAGTTTTGTATGATTTGGTTTCCTACGGATCAATCTCGTATCTTCGCGATTCGTTTCTTTCTTTCAGTGTCTTGTTCTTTTCAACCTATCATCGCCTCGTGATTTGTTACTCCGACGAGTTAAATTAGGGTTTTTGTTTGTTCTTATCGTATCCCTCGGGTTCCTTCAGATTGTTGATGAAATTTGAAGCGTGATATGAAAAGATCTGAATGTTCTCGTAGAGACTTGATGCCAGAATTTGCGTTGCGTGTGTTCCGAGACAATTGTTGATGGAAAAAGAAACGGAGCAAAAATTGTCGGAAAGTTTGAGAAGAGGTGATCAAGAGGATGTGAAGATTATCGAGTGGGAAGAATTTGACCATGAGCTCACGCGGTTATGGAGTCTTTCTTCTGCTCTGAAATTGGCTACAGAGAAGAGGCAAAGCCTGCAGCCGAAACTTGACTCTCTTATTCAGGTTTTTCTCTTACTCATGTCTTTTCTTTTAGGCATCTCTGGTTTTGAATGATGTCACAGTGGAAATCATAAATTCTTATTAGTGGCATTGTCTTGAGGAATGTGGATGAAGCTAGCTAAAAACTCAAAGAAATCAATTTGTACATGCTTTGGTAACCAATTCCCTTAATCCGTCGTCAAAGTGCCTCGTGTTGTTGAGTCTTATTCTTTTTGATGGCACTATTTAGTGTTTGAGACTTTCACTGTAAGAACTAAGAAGTCTAATCGTGAGCAGTTGCTTCCCTCTTACTTTATCCAACTCAATGATCTTTAATTAATTAGCCCGCGATTTAGCGGGCGGCAAAATTTTGGGCAGGTTAGTACTGAATCATTGAGACGTACTAATGAACTTGAAGAAATGCGTCAGAGGCTGGAAACCAAAAAATTGCTGGTGGACAAGACATCAATTGCTAGTAAAGTTACTGCACAGGATGTCAAGAAGAAAGAAGAGCATCTCAGTACTGAAGTGAGATCCTTGCTAGTAGGTGGCACAACCCTTTCCATCGCTAAAAGCAAATTGCAGGTATGATCTCGTTCAATGCAACAAATCTTCTTATGAAGCAATATGCGTCACTTGTACATTTGCTAATGGGACTATGGTGTTTAAATGTTTAGAATTAGTTGTTTCACGTTCTTCTTTGTTTCCTCATGTTCCATTCGCCGTATCTTTGGCTGTTGTAAGCGTTTCATGACTCTAGTCTTCTTCATTCAACCTGTCTCTTTATGAATAAATGATTTGATGAAAGTTCCCTCAAGAGGGCAAACTGATTTGTGCAGTATAATTTCCGTGCTCTGACCAATTTCTAAATGATTGAATCACAGATAGTCTATTTTAGCTTCTTTTCTTTTACCTATCGTAGGAATCAAACTCCCAACTAGAAGGAGAAAGTGGCTATGCACAGCTAAAGTTTGTAACGAATAAGCTGAGAAAGAAGCAGCAGTACATGATATCTCAAGTTTCATTTATATATCCCTTAAAGATTGAGGCTGGACCTTCACAAGACCAAGAACTAGAATCATTACCTGGTGGCGGTAGATTAGGTCAGTTGTTCAATTTGAGTCTAAATGCTTATAAGAACTTTGAAGATAGACTTTGATGAGAACATGACCAACTTATCTACATCTTATAGTGCATGCTCTATCTTTCCTTTATTCAGTCTGATATTGATTTCAGCACTAACATTCTTCTTTGTTGTGTAAGTGTTTGAAATAGTGTTCTTAATTGCAGCATTTTACCTTCTTGATTTATATCTTATTTATGGCTTTAGTAGGAACTAAGCCTGTTAGTCAAGGATCCCTGAGAATTCTGGGGTTGCCTTTTAGTATGGCCCCGTTTACAAAGATGAGCTTCTTCACAGACAAGAAAGAAGTTCAGAAGTCTGCAACCGCCCTAGGATATGTAGCCCATGTGTGTTCCATTCTCTTTTCTCGTTAGTGATCTATGCATTAAAATTTTCTTCCTACTTCAATTTTTATGTGCAGCCTTAAATTCCTTGTCTTTAGTTTTGAGGAACCACTGCTATAGCATTCTAACAAAAGAATCTTATTCAGTTTTCAATTCTTGATAGAAAGTACTAATAAGGTTTCTGCTTGGCTTTTGTAGGCTGTGTCTCTAATAGCTTCATACTTGAGGGTGCCTATACGTTATCCTTTGCGCCTGGGTGGTTCCAAAACATATATTCGAGACTATGCACCTTACATTGAGCCTTCGTCCTCAGACGTGTCTTCTATTACCACTCTTTCTCAAAACTCTAAATTCGTAGAGTTCCCTCTGTTTCTGGATGGTCAAGATACCACTCGAGCTGCCTACGCTGTCTTCTTATTAAACAAGGTTAGTTAAGAAAGACTTGGGTCTTGTTCCTCACCCTGATGCTTGAAACATAACAATGCATAGTTTGCCTCTCCTGTCATCTAATCGTAGTATCATATGACAGAACATCGAGCAACTCCTGAATTTTGTTGGGGAAAATAGTTTAGGACCACGTCAAGTTCTAGCAAACCTCAAGGAGCTAATTCGAATCATCCAATCTCCAGATTATATAAATTCTTGATGATGATGATGATGATGAAGATATCCAGTAGTGTTTTCTCTTCTTTTAGATCGATCCATTCCTTCTGGCACAGCTTCCAGCGTCTTTTTTCCCTTTAATCCTTTAAGATTATTTTGTTGGATAGAGAACTTTTAGACATGGATATTCTCTTTAGGATGAGACTCATCTCTGTAGGTTTGATGTTTTTGTGGTTTGGAGAAGCAATAAACGAAAAAGCTTAGTCTATAACTCTATATATACAGTCCTTTAAGTTCTAACATATAAATTAAGTTTTCGTATCTTTTTGAATTTGTAACATAAAAAAGTACTCTATTGCATGAGGTGTACAATTTTCAAAGTACTGTTGGAATTGTGTAAAGTGTGAAGTGCTGCTGGTTGAAAAGACAATAAAAGAAGAGACTCAAAGGGTAAAAATGGAAACTCCTCTGGTAAACAAAGAAAATGAACCAATAAGAGAGATTTTACTTTAAATGCCCATCTTTTCTCACCTTTTTTTTCTCTCTCTAACGAGAAACTTCGAAGATCAGAAAACCCAAAAATGAGTTTTGTGTTAAAAGTTAAAAAAAAGGTCCACGTTTTGTTTCGATCAACAACAATGGCGAGCTCCTCAGACACGATCTCTGCTTCTTTTGTTGATAAGAAGTCTCCTTCTCGTGACCCTGTCCCTCATAAGCTCACTCTCAGGGTCAAAACCCAACAGGTCAATATTCTTTGCTTTCCTTGTATACATATTTTGTTGTGGTTATACTGTATATTGTAAGAAAAAAGCACTCTTTTATGAACAGGGAAGAGAGGATGTATTAAAAATTGGAGTTCATGCACATCTTAAGAAACTAATGACTGTGAAAAGAAAAACTTGGAGTACAGCACTGTTCGATTCCTCTATAACAGTAATCCCATCAAAGCACGACAGACTCCTTCTCAGGTTGTGTTCTAATAATAACTTTGCTTCTATTTCTAAAGCTTCTGACTTTACAAAACTGTTGCTTACTGCTAAATTTAATCAATTCTTTTCACAGTTGAGGATGGAAAACGATGATGAGATCTATATAGTCATGGACTTAGATGGTGGTGGTCCTTATGTTGCTTGATATCTCTGGAGAAAAATGTGAACTTTTAGAATTTTAGTCTCCATCAGTTCTGTGTTCTAATGTCCAATCTTACTGAATGTTGTTTTCCAGTTAATTTATTTTGTTGACTTCTTTTTTCAAGGAAATTATGTGATATTTTCGAACCGGAATTACCACAAAAGCGTCTACCGGTTAACTATTAAACCGGGAAATAACTGGAATTGAATTAATTTTCATGTAAAACAACCAATTTTCTTAAGAGAAGTTTATCTTCTCCCCTGGAACAAACATCTATGTAAAAATGGTGGTAAAATGTACAATGAAGATAGTCTTTTTGGTCATTTTAGCTTCTACTGTTACAATCATAGTTCATGGTTTCTCCTCGACGCTTAACGGTCCGTTCAAGCCAGTGACTGCTCCGCTTGACTCTAACCTTAACCCAATTGCATTCGACTTGCCAGAATCTGACCCAAGTTTGGTAAAACCCAGTTCAGAGTTTGAGCCTGAACAGATCTCTGTTTCTCTCTCTTACAGCTTTGATTCCCAATGGATATCTTGGGTCACAGGTATCTTTTGACTCCAGCTTTTTTTCTTTCTTTTTTCCCGTACAAAAACAACCATATTTACTTAAATGGTCGAAAGATTATTTATTAACTCTTTCTTTATGTTTACATTTATGCGGAAAAAGTGATGAACTTTTGTTTGAACTTAGCAGTTTTTACTTTGAGGTTCATTGTACATAAACTTTAATGTTTACGAGTTAAGATCTGGATTTAAGATTCTTTAACAGTTCTTGTTCCGGTCTGAAACTGTGCCACTTGAATCAAAACTTGGACAAAAGCTATTAACTTTTGTCTTAAAATTTTATCCTTTTCACAAAAACAAACTATTTGTCTGAAGCGAAGTTGTTGTATAACTACAGGGGAATTCCAATTCGGTGAAGAAGATTATGTGCCTTCGAATCCTAATTCTGTGCAAAGCATAGTCCAATATGGTGAATTCAATGTCATTACTAAAAATGAAACTGCAACAGGCCATTCTATTGTTTATAGCCAACAGTATCCTCCTGAAACTGGTCTCAAGAATTATACTTCAGGCATCATCCACCATGTCCAGCTAACAAGTCTTAAACCAAGCACATTGTATCGATACCGATGTGGAGACCCGTCTTTATCAGCAATGAGTAAAGAGTATTACTTCAGGACAATGCCTAAGTCTACATTTAAGAATTATCCGCACAGAATCGCTGTGGCTGGAGATTTGGGTCTTACTTACAACACATCAACAGTTTTGAGAAATATTCTTTCTAACCATCCTGATCTTGTGGTTTTAATTGGTGGATTTAGCTACGCTGATACTTATCTGGCTAATAAGACTAAACTAGATTGCAGTTCTTGTCAATGCGACCAAAATGGAACTAGTTCTGGTTGTGGTTCTTGTTATTATAGTCGAGAAACTTATCAGCCTCGTTGGGATTATTGGGGAAGGTAAAAGACGATTCTTCTCCAGTGATTGTGAATCCTTTTGTGATTTTAAGCACTAAATTATTGAGGGTATTGAATTTGATGACAGGTTCATCGAGCCACTCTTGGCTCTTGTTCCAACAATGATGGTAGCAGGAGAGCATGAGATAGAGCCGTCACGGATAGATACTAATCTTACATTTGTTGCATACAGTTCCAGATTCGCATTCCCTTCAAATGAAAGTGGTTCTCTTTCACCGTTATACTATTCCTTCAACTCGGGAGGAGGATACACATTGTATGATAGCTCATGTAAAGTTTCTCCAGGTTTTCATCTTCTTTCATTGGGTTTAAATTGCATTGAAATGTGTTTCTGATTCCGTGATTTGCCCGTTCCATTGGCAGCTGATCAGTATATTTGGCTTGAACGCGACCTGAGAAACATAAACAGATCAGAAACTTCATGGGTGGTTGCAGCTTGGAGTTTTCCTTGGTACAGCACATTCAAAAAGCACTACAGAGAAGCTGAATCCATGAGGATAAATCTTGAAGACTTGCTCTATAACTACACAGTCGATATCATCTTCAATACTCAGGTATGTTGTTGTTCTTTTTTTTTTGTCAACGGCAATATAGTATAAATTACGGAAGAGTCTAGAACAAAAGATTCACGCCCAACTCTCGAGCTCCACGAGCAAGAGAATCGGCTCTGTGAATCAAAAGACGAGAAACGACAGACAAAGAGAACATAGAAAACAGAGAATTTAGCCTAGCAAACTCCTCGTGATAGGGCAAAAATGTTGGCCACTCCTTTGGTTGATTTAGGATCTTCAAAGCCATCTCACAATCTGTCATAACCTCTACCTCCGTAATTGAACTCGCCACTAGTGATTACATCGCCCAAAGAACTGCTTCGATCTCTGAGTGAAGGGCAGAGCTGCTCCTGTTTACTCTGCGAGCCCCCATGCATTCACCTTTCACCGAATCCGGGAAACAGAACTAACCCAGTCCGGTTTTACAATCTGTACTCTTCCAGGAAGTATGCACAAAGCATTTGTAGCATGTGAAATTAAAATGGGATGTGGAGGGAAAAGCCCATGGGACTTATTCAGGGGTTGTTGTTCTGTTGGAGTGTTTCTTTGCTTTTAGGGATATATATTCGTTACATTAATGTTTCGCTAAAACTTGAATTAGGTTGATGCCTATGAGAGATCAAACAGAGTCTACAACTACACGTTAGACCAATGTGGGCCGGTTTATATAGCTACTGGTGCAGGAGGAGCTGGGAAGCTAGAGACTGAGCATGTAGATGACCCAGGAAATTGTCCAGATCCTTCTCATAACTACACGTGCAGATCCAGTGGCTTGAATGTCAAGTTGGAACCTGTAACTGATGAGTTTTGTCCGGTAAATCAACCAGACTACAGCGCCTACAGAGAGAGCAGCTTCGGTTTCGGTATGCTAGAAGTAAGTTTGATCTTTCTATTATGTATGGCTTGATGATCAAGTAAATGCTTTGAATCTATTAATTGCAAATCACAAGACCGGTTCTGTTAGTTTTTGAAGAATTGAACCATTAATTCCGATGAACCAATATAAAGCAAATAATTTACTACTCTTGGGCTTTGTAGGTGAAGAATGAGACGCATGCATTGTGGAGCTGGTACAGAAATCAAAACGTCTACTATCTGGCTACATACATTGTACGTCAGCCTGACATTTGCCCGGTTCACAACTAAACCAAGTAGCTATACCGGTAGATTTCGTAACGTTATACGGTTTACGTATTCATCCTCTGTAGTTTTACTTTTTTGCTAGAAGCTAGAACTAGTACGGATCTGGTCTTTCTGATCACAGAATCAAGTACCAATTCTTCATTAAATACGAATAATACCATTTATTGAAGAAGGTATCGATTTTATATATTGTTCTACTAATAATTATTATTCTTGAGGCGATTCCAAACGAAACGGAGAAAGTTATAACATATGGTTCACTGTGTGTGAATCATCGTTGGGATGTTCGCCAAAACATCGTCAGTGTTGTCAGAAAACTGAGGCAAATCCATATACAAACATTTGAAGTTTTTGTGGCATTAATGGAACCATTATTTGAAGTATTCACAATATCAAAACGACGTCAAAAGAAAAAAGAATGAAGAATTCAACAGCGGAAAATTAATTAACTTCGATGAGGGAAAATGTCTGAGATTTTTTTTGTTTTATTATACTATTCAATAGTCCTATATGTATTATTCGTATTGTATTTTTCCAATAGATGAATAACAATTCATGTAACAGAAAAAGTATATATTTTACTGTTTTTAGTATTTTATTTCATTAAGACAACACACTCTGCAATATCTACAGTATAAAAAATATAACATTAATTTAAATATTATGTTATATTAGTTCATTTTATTCTAGAAATTAGTGTTAACAAATTTGTTATTAAAAAGCATTATGATAAAATAGAATTATAATCACAACAGTATTTTAAATACATGGTTTGAATCCAGAATGAGTTTGAAGTTGTCGAAGGTCCTACTAGAAATTAAACTTTTTTTCTTTGATTTTAAGCAAATTAATTTAAAAATATATGAAACTTTTAAACCAAACAGATATAGAGAAAAAAGAAATAAAAACAATTTTAATTATAAAATAAACACAATTTTAAATGAACTATGGAAAAAATAATAGAAAAGCCCAAATAAAGTATTAAAATTTTGATAAAAAAATTTCTGTAAAGTGAAAATTACTTTAGTTTCTTTCCGAGATGATAATAAGTTGCAGATATGATGTGGAAGGGAAATCAACCGTTTTTGTTTAACCTAATAAATAAGGTTTGATATTGTTGTCTTTCTTTACGGGATAAATTATATATTCTTGTCTTTTCCTCTTGCTTTACACATTGAACATAAGTGTAACGATGTGATTTGTGATAACAATATTTATGGTGATTATAGAACATAAAAATTTCTCTCATGGCTATCTATCGTTACGCTTATATAAATTTATCATCTTATTTCTTATTTATGTAATTTTATATATTCCTAATAACATTAGTTCGTTACATGTTGATAATTATTGGAATTAGTATAGTAAGTAGTTATTAAAATATGATTTTTCATTATTTTTGCATGTGTATATTTTATAGGTTAATTTTGAAATATCAATGTGTATGCTTTGATTAATTGATCAACAACTTCCCGATATAGTTTAATTTTATCCTTACTAATTTATAATATTTAGTTTATATCATAATACATACATAATCAATTATATCTTAAAAAATTACTTCTTATCTTAATAGATTAAAAACTATTTTTCTATTTAAATAAAAATCTATCAAGTGATTAGTTTTAAAATTCATAAAGAAAACAACAACCAAAACTTATACTCTTTTTCTCACCCAATTTTTGAATTCACCGTATCATTCTCCGAAATTTCTTATTTGAAATCTTGCAAATAACATTGGAGAATTAAAATTTAAGATTCTAAATAGAAATATTTGGTCGTTGGAAAAAGAAAAAGAAATATATGGTCAAACTGAGATGGTTTTTTGTGCTTCTAAAATTTGTTATATAATTTTAATCAGCACTTAAAATATTATGAATTAACATTAAGATTCTAAAATTGACTTAGTTATTTTTATCGGATATTTTTTATTTATATTTGTTACTATTATATACTTTAAAACTTTTATTTGTAGTTTAGCAATGTGTATCAATTTTTTTACAATTTTAATTTTTATACAACATTCTCTCCGTTTTAAAATGTAAGAACTTTAAGGAATTTTGTTTTTGTTTCAATTTATAAGGTGTTTTGCATGATTCTATGCAGATTTAAGAAAGTCACTATTTTTTTATTTTTAATATTCTACAGAATTATCTATGATTAATTAGAACATATTTAAATTAAATATTAAATTGCTTCTAAAAACAATAAATGAATTTCCTAATATATGTGTTTTTACTAAAACTCTTTATAATTTGAAACATATGGAGTAGATTTATTTGTTTGGAAATAAAGTAATTTTCATTTCATATTATTTAAACAAGTTCATGTGTATTATTTTTTTATCAACAAGTAATTATTCTATAACATATCTCCAACTAAAGTATGATGGGATTCAAACTCATCAGCTCATATCTAATTAAATTAGAAAGCCAAGTAAACCACATATTTCTTGATAATCTATTTGTATTTTAAATTAGAAAATAGTTTTTTTATTTTATTTAATTGAATAAAAATAATTATAATATAGATGAAATAATAAATAATAATTTATATACTACTTTTTATCGAAATTTTTGATAAATATACATAAATTTATCTACATTTTAGTGTTTGTCATCCCTATTAATACTAGTTTTCTTTATGCAATATAGGCCCATAATACCCATACTTCAATTGGCACGAGAGATGAAGTAAATTTTACATTAAACACTATCAACCGGTTTCAATTTTTGTAAATTGCAAAAAGTAGTATTAAAAATTGTAAGACAGAAAAATTCACAAAATTTCCGAAGTGAGCTCCTTGTGGTATTTGAAGAGATTCTTTCTAGCTCACTCTCTAGATTTTGTTTATTTCACCTTCGCATTATAAAGAGTTGTTATTCTCGTTTAAAGTTATATTATATTTTAAGCTAATATATATGTTAATTCATTATATATATACTAATCAAATACATATTTAACAAATAATAAGTATGTTAAAATTTTAACAGATAGTATATGTGTTAGCCATATAATCTAGTAATATATGTTAATGCATAATTTTACTTAAGAACTAAATACGCATTTATCAAATAATAAATATGTTAATAGGTAATATGTGTGTTATCATAAAATATATGCGTTAACATACATTTTATCAAGTAATATATATGTAACAACATATGTTTAGCAGATAATATATCAGATAACAAATGGATTAATAGTTAGTAAATTTGTTAGCAGCGTATAAACTCTTAATATATAATTTTATATGTTAATCAACTATATATTTATCAGAT
>JAKUCM010001142.1:0-33919 GCA_023374145.1 Lepidium sativum | reverse complement strand
ACTCTCTCAAAAAAACTCATTTTAAGAGCCATGTGTTTTGTTATTTCATGGTATACACTATTTTTTGCGAGGCATATGGCGCTTTGAGAATCGTAGAAGATCTCCGCATCCAGATCTCCAAGTCCAATTTCACAGGTAATACCTTTTAACCGTACAGCTTCCTTTGCGGCTTCTACTAATGACAT
The DNA here is from genome assembly GCA_023374145.1 of Lepidium sativum. NCBI lineage: Eukaryota > Viridiplantae > Streptophyta > Magnoliopsida > Brassicales > Brassicaceae > Lepidium > Lepidium sativum. Next base: position 33,734 of record JAKUCM010001142.1, on the reverse strand, counting down.
ATATTTCGCTTTCGTTGTTGACAGGGCCACTCGAGTCTGAAGACCAGATCTCGAGCTGACAGTATTTCCACCCACCTAAAAAACAAATCCTGTTATGGATCTCCTTCTGTCAAGGTTAGATGCATAGTCGCTATCACAAAACCCCACGATTTTTTCTATTTCACTTTTCTTGAAAGTTAGACTAAGATCTCTTGCATGTTTTAGATATCTCAATATCCATCTAACCGCACTCCAATGTTTTGTATCAGGGTTACCCATAAAGCGACTGACCAGACCCACATCATATGCTAGATCTGCATTCGATCCAATCATCGCATACATCAGACTTCCCACTGCAGTGGCGTAAGGTACACTCTGCATCTGCTTCTCACAAACCTTAGCATTAGATAACTTGAAATGAGAACCCATAGGAGTATGTACTGCTTTACCCTCTGATTGATTGAATGTGCTTAAAATCTTGTCAATATAAACCTTCTGAGATAATCTCAGAATTCCATTCAGTCTGTCTCTTGAAATATCCATTCCCAGTATCCTCCTTGCATTTCCCAAATCTTTCATTTCAAACTCTTTTCTCAATAATCTTTTAAGCTTAATGATTTATCCCATGTCGCTTGATATCAATAGCATATTATCGATATAGAGAAGCAAATAAATGTAATAACCCTTTTTGAACTCTCTGAAATACACGCAATTGTCAAAATTACTTTCTGTTATAACCATGAGATTGAATATAATCATTAAACCTCAAATTCCACTGCCTAGAAGCTTGCTTTAAACCATATAATGATTTATGCAATAAACATGCACTTCTTTCCTTTTCAAAACCTTCAGGCTGTTGCATATATATCCTTTCATTTAGGCTTCCATGTAAAAAAACTGTTTTTACATCCATCTGCTCCAATTCCATATCATAATTTCCCACAATTGAAAGCATTAACCTGATAGTAGTGTGCTTAACCACAGGAGAAAACACTTCATGATAATCAACACCTTCTATCTGTGTGAAACCCTTAGCAACCAGTCTAGCCTTGAATATTTGTTTATCAATACCTGGAATTCCCGGTTTCACTTTGTAGATCCATTTGCATCCTATGGTTCTTAGATCACTTGTCATAGGAATATTTGACCATGTTTGATTCTTGTTGCAAGAATCAGTCTCCTCTTTCTTAGCTGCCATCCATAAATCATGATCCTTTCCATTCATAGCCTCTGTGTAGGTCTTAGGTTCATCAATGTTTATATCATCTGCAGCATTAAGCGCATAGTACGCCACGTTGTTTTCAATGAACCTACTAGGACGTCTGATTTCCCTTATGGATCTATCTCTAGCCACCAAATAATCATCATATTCAGATTCCACCAACTCTGCATCATCTTCTGTATTTATTGATAAACAAGTTTTTTTACGGTGTTTTCTCAAATACCCTACTCTTTATGTAATCAATTGCAGGACAATATGGTGTCAATCCACTGGGAGAGTAACTAGCAATCAAGATGTAATCTACTTGTCTTAATCTAAGCCAGATTCGATTTAATGAGTAGTAGTCTAAACTAGGTGAAAATGAAATGCTAAAATAGAGTGCTAAAAACAAGACATAAAAACAAAATGTAAAAACAGAGCATTGTATCAACCTATTTAGATGACCTCTAAGCAAGGAATCATAAAGTAGTCACATTCACTCTCGTGCAATGGGACCTCTCTTGAAAGACAACCTGACTTGACTCTCGCCCAACGATTGGAAGTTCAAGAGGCTTTAAGTATGGACCTTACAAAGCCTAATAACACCCTAGACAATCAATCTCTTGAGGTAGGAGATGTTATCTCAACTTAAGCATGTTCAAGTGATTCCCCAAACGCCTCTCGGGGGGGATTCACCAAGGGATCAAATTTCAATTGATCAGAAAGAAACAAGCATTAAGAACACTTAAATTAAAGAGATCTAAGACCTTAATTAAACATAAACAAATCTGGAAATCCCTAAGTTTTCCCCTAATCTCACCCCTTCCTCAAGAACCCTAGACTAACTTAATCAGAATTCATAAAGTAAAGCATAAAATCAGAATCGAAAATCAATTGCATAAACCTAAAGATTAAAATCGTAAATTGCTTTGAGAGAAAGAAGTCGAAATTTTGCTAGAAAGATGATATATTAAAACTGGAAATTCTAGTACAATTTATAGATCAACAAAAGATCTTAAGTCTTAAAGAAAAAAGGAAAATTACTTAAAGAGAAAAGGGAAAATTCCCTAGAAAGAAAAATGGAAAATTCCTTGAAAAGAGAAAAGGAAAATTCCTAAAGAAAAGAAAATGGAAAAAAGGCCTAAAATAGTTGTTGGGCTTGCACAAGTGGGTATTGATGGGCCTTTTCCGCAAAGAAGCCCAAGAAGTCAACTTCGTCAAAAGTCAATGTTCTGGTCCGAAAATCCACTCGACCAAGTGATGGTCGAGTGTCATGCTCGAGTGTTAGAGTCGAGTGCCAAATCTTCTAACTCACATCCTGAACTTTAACTTTAGGCCAGACGATTCCTCATTGGTCTTCTTGTAATCTGAAATACTCCATGATAAGCTCCAAAAAGTGCCTAAAATACCTTTTATGCAATGTATGCAATGCCCAACACTAAGTATGCATATTATGCCTAAAAGAGCCTAAAACAATGATAATAGCGCAAGTATGAATGCAAAACATGCTAAATAATGGCCTTAAAATGTGGTAAAATGCAGACACATCATTTATATCCTCTGTGTCCTCACTTGAATCATGATGAACTCCACCTTGATCTGTACCATGAGCAAAATCATTTGAACTTCCAGCTTCACTTGAATCTGTAGGTAGCAAAAAAGAAACTTTCTTATTCTTGTTCACTTCCTTTCTCTTTTCGAAGTCCAATGAAACTTTGTCAAAATCTTTGTAAACCACATCTCCATTGAAGATTACGTCTCTGCTCAACTACGCATCTCTTGTCTTCCAAACTCCATATTCTATAACTTTTAACACCCTGTGGATACCCCATGAAAACTCCTTTCTTAGCTCTAGGTTTCAGCTTACCTTGATCAGTATGAAAATAAGACAAACACCCGTATCTTCTCATGTGAGAAAAATCTAGTTCCCTTCCTGTCCACAACTGTTCTGGTATTTGAAAATTTATAGGCTTAGAAGGAGCTTTGTTTAGAATATATACAACCGTATATGCAGCTTCGGCCCATAATGATTCTGATAGTCCAGTCTCTGTCAATAGGCTTCTGACCTTTTCCAGAATAGTCCTATTCAACCTCTCAACTATCCCATTCTGCTGCGGAGAGTAAGGGATACGTTCTGTGCCTTTTAACCCCTTCTTGAGTACATAAATCATCGAAAAACTTATTGCAGTATTCCAACCCATTGTCTGTTCTCAAAACTTTCAGCCTTCTTCCACTTTTGATTCTCAGTCAAAGTTTTCCAATCAACAAACTTCCCATAAGCTTCGTCTTTAGTTTTCAAGAAATACACCCAAACTTTTCTAGTGAAATCATCAACAAATGATATGTAATACTGACATCTTGCCAAACTAGGTGTTACACTTGGAGATCCCCATAGATCAAGAATGAACATATTCCATAGGTCCTTCAGAAACATGAATTCCTTTCCTGAATGACATTTTTTGTGACTTCCCAAGAATACATGGCTCACATTTCTTGAAGATTTTTATTTCACCATATATTAGAGAGACTAAAGGGTTGAGGCCGAAGAGGCCGAAGACCGCAAGGTCAAAAAGAAGGATCAAAAGAGAGTCAAGGCCGAAGTCATGAAGACAAGGCCGAAGACCACCTTAAAGAGCAAAAAGAAGGACGAAAATGGCCATAAAGGACCCACAAAAGCCCCCAAATCATCAAGGAATCAAGAAAATATCATAAAAGGGTATTTTGGAAAAGTCAACATTTTGGGCCAGAAAGTCAACGGTCGGACCTCATGGACCGCGGGAAGGCAACCAGGTCGAGAGGCACGTACCACGGGAAGGTTTTCACGTACCGTGATACGTGGTCAACGCACGGACAGGAAAGTCAACGCGCGGCCCAGTACTTACCGCGGGAAGGACCAGCTCGTACCGCTGGAAGGTCATGTACGTACCGCAGGTCGAGAGGAACACGTACCGCGGGACGAGATCAGTACGTACCGCGGGGTCAAGGCAGGACGTACTGATGGCCGAGGGGAGAGCGTACTGCGGGTCGAGAAATGCTTCCCGCGGTACAGGTCAACGGTCGAGGCAAAAAAGTTAACATTTCCTGAATCCTTCCAAATGGTGATTTGACCATTATGGGACGTTGGGCTTGGGTTCTAGGGCCAAAATGAAGCTTCTAGAAGACCCTAGATGATAAAGAAGAGGGAAAGAAGAAATAGAGCCAATTCAAATTCAAATTATGCTTTAATTTGAATTTGGGACCACTTTGGGACCACTTGCTTCTGTCTCTTCTTCTAGATATTTTAGGGCAATATGTAAGCATCTCCTTCTATATAATGCTCTGTAAATCCTTTGTATTTGATCATCCAAAACGAATCAAAGAAGTGTTTTACAAAAACTCTTTCATTTCTTTATGTTTATGTTAGTAGTTTCAATGTAGGTTTAGGAGTAGGATTCGAGTAAGAGGCTGCCTTAGGGCAGTCCTCTTCTTCTTAAAACACTTCTAAATTCTCCACTAAACTCTTCTCTTGTTTTGGTTCATATTCTCTTAAGATCTAGATGAATGGTTCTTAGATTCAAGATTTCCTTAGCACACAAACTCAAAGTGTTGTGATGCTTTGCTTGAACTAGATCCAACCTAGATCCTCTGTTCTTGGGAAGACCGAGTTACTCAATAGTAATCTCGGATATACTAGGTGGTTATGTGAAGATTCTCCCACAAGTTGGGGTTTCTTCATTCTTGAAATCGAGTCTTCTTTTATGGGTTAAGTGGATTCTTTCACCAAGTGAAGTCTCCACATTTATGTTGAGTCTTTACTCTCATAAAACCAACACCATGTTTTATCAGCCCCTTTTCCTTCAACAGTTTCATGTTAGCAGCACATATGTGTCCCAATCTGCTATGCCACAGATCTGTCATGTTTTCCGCTACCAACATCATATTAGCTTCAGCTTTCATAGGTTTTCCATTTAAGAAATATAGAGTATCTTTGTAACTTACTGTTAGAAACCACTCGTTCCTCTTTTAAACACTTGTAGCTTGAAATCTTTCGATTTATACCAGTAACCCATCATCTTCAATTGTCCCAAAGATATCAAATTTCTTCTAGCCATTCTAGAAAATCTCACCTGTGACAGAATCACAATTGATCCATCATCACTCTGAAATTTCACGTTTCCTATAGCAGTCACATCGCAGCTTGTGTCATTCCCCATTAAGATTTTTCCTCCATCAATCTCTTTTATATCAAACATAAGATCCTTTCTGAATGTCACATGATATGAGCACCCAGAGTCAATAATCCAACTCATCTCCCACTTCTCTATTTGATGCCATAAGCATTAATGGTTCCATCTCAATAGCTTTAATGACATTAGCTTCTGCTTTTCCTGATCTACTATCATTTCCATGATACTTCTTTTTCGGACAATCTCTTTTGAAGTGATCCTCCGATCCACAAAACCAGCACTGTTTACCCTTTGCTCTGGACTTAGACCTACTTTTATCCTTCTATTTTCCTTTTGAAGTTGTAACCTTTTCACTTCTTCCCCTACTTTGAAACACCAGACCTTCTGCACCCGACTGTAGCTTATAAAGACCTTTTTCTTTTAGCTCCATCTCTATGAAATAAGTTGAACTTACAATATCTTTGATTGTGATTGTCTCTCTTCCGCTGCTATACTTCAATGTGTGAACAAGAGTATCAAACTGCTTTTGTAGACTATTCATCAGAATAGCTGCCTTGTCTTCATCACTCATATCAACATGTACACTTGCCAGGTCAGATATCAGTTTATTAAAAATGCCAAAGTTTTTATCCAGATTCTTACCAGCATCCATTTTGAAAGCATAAAACCTTTGTTTCAGGTTGAATCTGTGCGGAAGCGTTCTCACCTGATACTCTGTCTCCAAAGCCATCCATGTATCTGCAGATCTCTCCCTTTTCACTGACCTCAGAACAGCATCAACTAAACTAGAACATATAAGATTTGTTGCTCTTATCTTTATCTTTCCATCTCGGATCTGTTTTTGCCTTCTCAAGTTTATCTTCCGCAGCCGTTTTGTTGTAATCTTTACCCTTTGGATATAAGCTTGCTTCCTCTTCTAAATAGACAGGTAGAAGCGGATCATCAGGCCCAAAAATTTCCAGTTGTGCCAGGATCTTGAATTTTCAGAGAGAGAAATCATCTTCTCCATCAAACTTCTCAACATCAAAGAGCCCTTAGGTAGGGTCCATGTACTCAGCCTTCTCACTTTTGATACTAGCTTCTCCTTTTGTCGACATAACTCAAATAATGCCTCTGATACCACTTGTTGTCAAAGTTGCTTGCGCTAATGTCTTCAATATGACTAATATGTTTAAGTGAATATTTGGTGTAGGTGTTTTTGAATGTAGAACAAGGAAGACAAGTGATTTACGAGTTCTCAAGGAAGGTGATTCCTTGGTACATCTCAGTGAGTGTAACCTCACAGATATGGCTTCACTATAACCGCAAGAACAATTACAAGCACAAGAAAGAACACACCAAGATCCAAGCTCTCACACTCTCTTAGGTCTCTCTTCTCCTCAAAGGTAATTTTTTCACACCCAACTCATGTTCTCTCTTCTTTGTTATAAAGGCCAAAACAACAACTCATCACATCAACCTTTACCTGAAAAACATCCATTTTTGCTCAGCCTTGACCCAAAAGTATTTCTCCTCTTTCAGGTAAAGAATGGAAGAAGACTTGTGAAGATTCGCTGAAGATCACATGACTCGAGCGGTTGAAGACAAGCGAGAAGGTCGGGATCAGAAGCTTCTGAAGTTTGAATTTCAAATATGTGATAAGGATTATCAAGGAGGAATCTTATCAGCATATTCCAAGAAGAGAATTTTTAGTTGGATTCCTAAAAATTAGGAAACAGATAAAAAGAGCTCTTCATCTATAAAAGGGATCTCGAGATGTAATTCAGTTCTAAGGATTTTGAGGATTGTAGTTTTAGAGATTAGCTTTTGAGATAGTGCTTCTAGGTTATCGAATTGTAGAAGTAGTTTTTAGGATCGATTGTTTGCTAGAAGAATTGATCTTTAGAATTGTCTTTTGTAAAAAGGAGTTCTTAATAAAAACGTAATTCTTTGTGGAATCAAAGCTGTTTGGTAATATAATCCATTTTCAATTGGTATCAGAGCGGGTCACCGCATAACTTTGTTAAGTGTTTCAGGTGTTCGATCCTGGAGAACAAAATGGAAAATCCAACACAACAGCTGATGGTAGTAGCTAAAACGCTCAAGCTAGATCCAGATAACTATGGACACTGGAAAGTCCAAATGGCACAAAACATTCAGGGAATAGACTCTGATGCGTGGCTTGCTGTTGAAGAAGGATGGGAACCGCCAACAATCAGAGACGAAGATGGGACACTCAAACCAAAACCCAGGAGACAATGGTCGGCTGCAGAAAAAGCTAATACAAAATGGAACTCTAAGGCCTTATCAGCTATTTTCAGCTCACTTCACAGTAATCAGTTTAAAAGGATACAAGGATGTACAAGTGCGAAAGAAGCATGCGGTATTCTTCAAGTCGGTTTTGAAGGAACGAGCAGTGTTAAAAGGACACGTATTGACATTCTCGCATCTCAATTCGAAAATATGACCATGCAAGAAGAAGAAACTATTGCTGAGTTTAGTAGTAAATTATCGTCTGTTGCACATGAAGCTCTGAGTCTGGGAAAGACATACAAATATAAGAAGTTGGTGAAGAAATTTCTAAGATGCCTTCCCTCGAAGTTTCATGGACATAGGTCAGCTCTTGAGGTATCTCAAAACTCGGATACTCTCAAATTTGATCAAGTAGTAGGGAAGTATCTGATGACTTGGAAGAAAAAGTTTGTCTGATAGTTAAAAGTTTTTTGAGAAATGCTGAGAGAGGACAAAGAAGAGAGTATCAAACCTCTGTCAAGGTCTCATCAGACAGAGACAATCTCAAATCTGATAAGCAATGTCTCGAGTGTCAAGGATACGGACACTTCAAGGCCGAATGTCCTACTGCCAAGAGAAAAATGACGATTCAATGCTATGAATGCAAAGGATATGGACACACCAAAAATGAGTGTACCACTCGAGTGAACGGGAAGTCGGCGTTAACATCGATGAGTGAGTCAGATTCTGACAATGAAGATGAGAGTGATATACTTAATCACTTTATTGCTCGAATTGGCATTGTCAGCCTCGAAGATCATGAGGAAGAAAACATAGAACAAGCAATTGAACAAACAGTTGTTCTAATGGGTGAATGTCAAAAGAACCCAATCACTCGCAGGGATGATACTCAGCTTTTGGGCAATGTAGAAAAAGATATGGTAGAGACAGACTCTGAAGATGAACTAGACATGTTGCCTGATGATCAAATCAAACTGCTTGTCAAATCGCTGGTCGATACAAAGCAAGAAAACGTGCGCTTGATAGCGGAAAAACAATTGTTTGAAAATCATTTGGCTAAAGCTGAGAAGGAACTAACAGATACAAGGAGTAGAAATTCTGAACTTGAACGACAACTATCTGAACAGATGAAACAGATTAGAATGCTGTCCAAAGGCACCAAAGATCTTGACTATCTCTTGACAATTGGAAGAACTGACAAGGACAATCAAGGCCTTGGATACAAAGGTGCCGCTGTCGTTGAACACAAATTTGTTCGAGCTTCAAACAGATCTGTCAACATTAACCATGGACAGAAGGGAAGTCATGACCAATACTCAAAAGAGTCACAATCAAGATGAGGTCTCGGATGGGAGAGACAGATAAGTGATCACTATCAATCAAGATGGTGGAGAGCGATTCGCTGCTGGTACTGCGGGAATCAAGGTCACATAAAGTCTCAATCCGCCTATGGTATCAACGGATTCAGCAAATCAGGAGACAACAAATGGAGAAAATAGACAACAAATGTGGGTAAAACAGGTAGATCTCTACAGTAGAGTGGCCTTTACTGCTGATAGACAACTTGACGGAACCACCTCTAAAGGAACATGGTATTTTGATAGCGGTTTCTCAAAGCACATGACAGGAGAAGAAGGAACGTTACAGGGACTGGAAAATGTCAAGACTGGCAGAGTGACTTTTGGTGATGGAGCAAAAGGAAAAATTCGAGCCAAAGGTCAAACTGTAAATGCTGTGGATCCTAAGTTGACAGATGTGTATTTAGTCGATGGACTGAAAGCTAATCTGATTAGAATTAGTCAACTATGTGATACTGGACTCGACGTTACATTCACAAGAACGACCTGTCAAGCCTTTGATAGTCGAGGACTGATTCATCTAGAAGGAGTTCGAACAGCAAATGATTGCTACATGTGGGTTCCAGATACTCAGTGCATGACATCGAGATCAGAGAGTGAAACTCAGGTTTGGCATCAATGTCTTGGACATATGAATTTTAAAACAATGGCTGAACTAGCATCTAAGGAAATCATCAGAGAATTGCCTAAGCTTAAAGCAAATCATGAGTTTGTGTGTGGACCCTGTAACTCGGGAAAACAAGTGAAAACCCAACACAAGTCTGTACCAGATGTAAGGTCGAAACAGGCACTTGAACTTGTCCATATGGATCTAATGGGTCCCATTCAAGTTGAGAGTCTAGCAGGAAAAAGATATATCTTGGTGATTGTTGATGACTTCAGTCGTTACACATGGGTCAGATTAATTAGAGAGAAAAGCGATACATTTGAGAGCTTCAGGCTGTTAGCACTTCAGTTGAAGAACGAACGTGAAGGCATTAAACACATTCGCAGTGATCATGGTGGAGAATTTGAAAATGACATCTTCAAGAAATTTTGTTCGGAACAAGGAATTGCGCATCAATTCTCAGCTCCGAGAACACCTCAGCAAAATGGTGTAGTAGAGAGGAAGAACAGAACATTGCAAGAAATGGCAAGGGCGATGTTATATGGAAGCAACATATCGAAATCATTCTGGGCTGAAGCTGTCAACACCGCATGCTACATTATCAATAGAGTGTATGTAAGAAAAGGAACCAACAAGACATCCTATGAGATTTGGAAAGGAAAAACACCAACAGTTCATTACTTTCATGTGTTTGGGTGTATATGTTACATACTCAATGATAAAGATCACTTGGGGAAATTTGATTCACGGAGTGATGAAGGGGTTTTTCTTGGTTATTCAGGATCAAGTACAGCTTTTCGTGTATACAATAAACGAACGTCTACAGTGCAAGAAACAATGAATGTTGTTTTCGATGATTCATCTACGTTCCGCTTAACCCTTGATGATTTCAGTGAAAGCAATCGGAACTCTGATATTGATGCAGATGATCACAACAGAAACACAAGAGAATTCGTGACAACAACAACTCCACAAGTGCATAGGAATCACTCCCTTACAGATGTCATAGGAGAGATTCAGGGGGAGATAATCACTCGTGGAAAGCAAATCAACTTTAAGCAGCTTGCTGGAAGCACAATAACAAGCTTTTGTTCCTTCATGACACAATGTCAAAGTCTTGTGGATATAGTTGATAAAATCTGCTTCGTATCCAAGATTGAGCCTAAGACTTACAAAGAGGCGATTACTGATGATTTCTGGATTTCATCTATGCAAGAGGAACTATCAAACTTCTCAAGGCTGAATGTTTGGATACTTGTTCCAAGGCCGGACAAAGTAAATGTTGTTGGAACAAAGTGGATCTTTAAAAACAAGATAGACAAAGAAGGGAATGTTATCATAAATAAGTCTCGGTTAGTTGCACAAGGCTATTCACAAGTCGAAGGAGTTGATTTTGAAGAAACCTTTGCACCAGTTGCTCGACTAGAATCGATTCGGTTTTTATTTGGCATGGCATGCAAAATGGGTTTCAAGCTCTATCAGATGGATATCAAGAGTGCACTTTTGAACGGAAATCTACAAGAGGAGGTGTATGTGGAACAACCAAAAGGCTTCCAGGATTCTAAGCATCCGAATCATGTTTACAAGTTAAACAAAGCCTTGTATGGGCTCAAACAAGCATCTAGGGCTTGGTATGAGAGGTTAGCAACCTTTCTGGTTGATAATCAATATGTGCGAGGCAGTGTTGACAAGACACTGTTCACCCTCAAAAGTGAAGAAGGATTCATTGTGGTGCAAATCTACGTCGATGACATTGTCTTCGGCTCTACCAGACAACAAATGGTTGACAAGTTTGTCAAGGTGATGACTCAAGAGTTCGAAATGAGTATGAACGGAGAACTTACTTATTTTTTAGGTCTTCAAGTCAAACAAACGTCTGAAGGAATATTCGTGAATCAAAGTACTTATGCAAAAAACTTGGTAAAGAAGTTCGGCATGGAAACAGCAAGTCTGCTAGAACTCCGATGGGATCAAATGAGAAGTTGTCAAGAGATGAGGTAGGAAAACTAGTTGACATAACGGCTTACAGAAGCTTAATCGGAGGGTTGCTTTATCTCTCGGCAAGTCGTCCAGACTTAAGTTTGTCGGTTGGTCTCTGTGCGAGATACCAAGCTGAACCCAAAGAGAGTCACCTTACTGCAGCCAAACGTATACTCAGGTATGTAAATGGATCTTACAAGCTTGGCATCTTTTTTACTAAAGATACTACTGTAAGCCTTGTAGGGTATTGTGACGCGAACTGGGCAGGAAGCATAGATAATCGGAAAAGTACAAGTGGAGGCTGTTTCTTTATGGGAAATAATCTTATTGCATGGTTCAGTAAGAAACAAAACTGTGTGTCGTTATCTACTGCAGATGCATAATACATTGCAATGGGAAGCTGCTGTATTCAACTCCTATGGATGAAACAAATGACTGCTGACTATGGTATGGACTCGAAACCATTACTTGTTTTTTGTGACAATCAGAGTGCTATTTGTATTGCTAAGAATCCAGTTCAACACTCTCGAACCAAACATATTGACACTCGTCATCATTTTATTCGAGAACTTGTCAAGGAGAAACTGATCAAACTTGAACATGTGGGCACTGAAAATCAATTAGCTGATTTGTTTACTAAACCATTGTGCTTCAATCGTTTCATTCAATTACGAATAGCGATTGGAGTCTGTGAATGCTAGTGAAAAAAACTGTTTTAAAAAAAGGGGGAAGTGTCTATGGAGCAACAGTTTCAAGGAGTTGAGTCTGAGAAAAGCTATTAGACACCTGAAAGAGGGCAGACAGATATCAAGATTGATTGAGCTGATGAAAAATATCTGCCCATCATACCGTCACAGTGAATATCAGGTTGTTGATTTATCAAGGTAAGATTTAGGAGGTCAAAGAGCTGAGGAAAGCCGTTGTATCAGTAAGTTGAGAAGTCAAGTGATGCTCTGATACAACACTGTATCGATAATATAAAAAAATATAGTAACTAGCCAAAAGCTTGGAAGCTTGGATGTGGTGCATGTTGAATGCGAAGTTGACAAATATAAAAAAAAAGGGACTCTCCAAAGGAAATCCAGCTGCCTGATCGCCTTGATTTTTTGATACTATTGAAGCTGAGTGATAAAGGTATGATGGTGTGAAAATCTAGTCATCACATCTTAAACTTGATTGCATGTCTTGCTGAGTAGGGATATGTTGGGCAATCTCGGACTTCAGCTAGCTGAAACAACTTGTGTATGACAAGACGAAAGTTATGAGAAAAAAAAAGGGAGTACATACAATGAATCTTATTTTTGGTGCTCATCATGTCAAGATTAATCTGGGTCACTCGGTTCAATGAATAAGAGAAGCGAATGGATTTAACTCTCAATTGTGAATCGATGGGTTGTGTGAAATTGATTCAATACATTCATTAATTATTCGATTCGGAAGAATTGGAAAAAGGAAAGGGGGGTCGTATGTTCGTTTTGTTTCAGGCCCATTCAGGAGGATATAAATAGATCACGATGTCAAAGGGAAAATCAATAGTCTCAACAAACAAAATCAAATCAGTCTTCAACGAAGAGAGAAAAGAAAACCCTAAGTCGCAAAAAGCTGAAAATCAAGATGGAGAATGCATCTGTAACTGGGTTCTCGCTATGAAACATCGTACAATATGTGACGAACCAAGAAAGGGCGATGGTGGTTTATCAACCCAAGGGGTTGAGACTTTTGGTGAACCCGAAAGAAACTAAGGCGGCAATCGTTCAAGAACTGAGAGAAACCACTGAGCATCAGGAGCTTGATGAACTCAAAATGGCCTGGGAGTTCAATTGCGAAGACGAAGCATCACATGCAAACTTCCAAAGTGGAGAGGAGCAAACAGAGGGTTCCCCCTCGAGGTTCTGCAGATCTGAGTCACCGACTCCCATCCAAGAAAACAAGGAGGAGGCTAAGCGAAATCAGGACTCATTGGGTCTCGGTACTAAAAGTACCATACCCAGAGCCAAGGCATCACGGGGGAGCATCAAGTGTCGTCTTGATGATTCGGTGGCCTCAGAGAATCGCAAGTCTCGTCACATAGCCAGAACAGGGGATTTCGCTCACTCTCAATCCCTAACTCCTGAGTTCGATCAAAGAACTTTCAGCTCTGCAGACGCTTACCGAAGGTACAAGCTCTATTCCTCCTCAAACGAACGATTTATAGTGGAATGTGCGTATACATTTGATGAGCAGGAGTCGGAGTTAGTTCAACTCCTTAAGGATGTAGGTCTGTTAAGGTCTTTGGAATCTGTAGTTGATTATTCTACTGATAAGCTTTTTGAGTTGTGGGCAAACATGCCCTATTTTGATCAAGAAAGTGAGTCTTGGACTGTGTTTCTGAGAGGTCACAAGTATGTGATTTCACCCGAGAAGATCAATGAGGTGTTAGAGTCACCGAATGTGACTGATCGCTCCAATCCTCAAAAGCTTGAAGTGCTGTCAGAGGATATAGCCGAAACTGTCACTGAAGGAGCTATCAAGAATCTGAACAGGGTGAAAAAGGCGCATCTGGGGCAGTTGTACTCACAGCTGTACACTTTCTGCTGTACAAATTGGCTTCCCACATCAAATGAAGGATATGTCAGTCTACTGAGACTACAATTGGCGTATAGGATCGGAACCAGAACTTGGTTAAATATCGGCAAAGTGATATTCAGCCAAATCAAGAAGGTTGCTGCGTCTACAAGAGACTCCAAATCGAAGCTCTATCTTCCGTACCCATCACTACTCACTCGTCTGCTGGCCAAGCAACGTGAAGTGCCTGCACCCTTTACATCTGTCTCTAGTAACAAGACGAAAGACAAGAAACTGAAAGGAAAAGCTAAGGCGTCCGTGGGAGAAGAAGCGTATACACCTAAGTAGCTTTTGGAAACGATTTTGGTAATGTCTGAACAGATCACGCACTTGTGCAAGAAGGCACTCAAAGGTTAGATTTCTCATGCTGCTTGTTAATGGTGAATTCATAGTTGTTTTTTTTACTTGTGTGATGTTAAGCAGTGGGAGTAAAGAGTCAGGAGTCGGACCACCAAGAAATTTTTGATGTGTCTGATTAAGGGGGAGCACATAGAATTTAGGGGGAGCTACTGTTTAGCTCTAGATCTTTTGGCCAATCTGTGGCATTTCATTTTCTATAGAACCTTTATTAATCAATGTCAATCATCTTCTTGATGAACCTCTTTAGAGATGTTGTGGGAACATGGATTTATTATCGTTTCTATGTGAAGGTTATTTTGTTATTCTGGTAATTGTTATACTGTTGTTGGAGACAACAAGTACTGTCAAGTGTTTGAAAATGCAGGTGTTTGCTTACGATCAACTCAAGTCAAAAAAGGGGGAGATTGAAGATTCGCTGATGATCACATGGCTCGAGCAGTTGAAGATACGCGAGAAGGTCGGGATCAGAAGATCCTAAAGTTTGAATTTCAAATATGTGATAAGGATTATCAAGAAGGAATCTTATCAGCATATTCCAAGAAGAGGATATTTAGTTGGATTCCTAAAAATTAGGAAACAGAAAAAAAAAGCTCCTCATCTTAAGAATTGTAGTTTTAGAGATCAGCTTTTGAGATATTGCTTCTAGGTTATCGAATTGTAGAAGTAGTTTTTAGGATCGATTGTTTGCTAGATGAATTGATCTTTAGAATTATCTTTTGTAAAAAGGAATTTTTAATAAAAACGTAATTCTTTGTAGAATCATAGTAGCTGTTCGTTAATATAGTCCATTTTCAGAAACTTCATTATTTAGCTAAAGACCTTTATTAATTTGACATTACATTTTTATTCGACACAAAGCTGCATATATAATAATACTCCGTATTACATAGCAGCGTCGAAGAAGACATTGAAGGGAATTTGGTTGTTACAGTCAAGATTGGGACCAGGATTAACCCCAAAGATCTCACTGCAGTACTTCGTATAAAACCCTATGCGATTCTCAACTCTCGGATCTTGGCCACGTCCGCACTCCAATCCACCATTGATAATATTTGTGATCACTCCGTAACCTGGTTTTCTCCCAGCGGCAATGTCAGCTCCTGAGGGCTGCCATTTGTCAGTGATCACGTCGTGACACGATGGTTTAGGAGATTGAGCAGTCATCCAGAACCAAATAGCGGTTTCGAAAGCGATCACTGGGTCGTTGGACACAAGGTCTGGGTTGTTGAGTAAGTCAAGACCTATGGCTTTCCCGCATGGACCGTAATTGTAGTTCCATGACAGCTGCATAGGTCCTCTTCCGTAGTAGCTTTTGCCTGGAGCGCATGGCCACGTGTTACTTGGTTGACAGTAGATTGAAGGATTCACTTCTTCCTTGAAACAATAGCCCCATGCATATGGTCCGTCCGGTGCAGCCGGCCATCCACCTGCACGATGCAACCCTCCATTACATTTATATTCATACAGTCACAAGCAGTGGCGGACCCAGAAAATTCTTTTACCGGGGTTTAGATATTTTTTAAATACATAATATAGTTTCTTTAAAAACTTACCATATCTACACAAAAATAAAAGGAAAAACAATAAATATATTTCTATACATAATCTACTTGCTGGATTCAATTCTATTTGCTATTAAATCTTCTCAAATATTTGGGGTAAACAAATTAGGTTTTAGTATATGTTCTAGGCTAAAACAATTAACTGGGTTGAGCTCATGTAATTTTCCTTTCCTATACATTTAAATAGAAAGCCAATTAAGAAAAGAAAAGACAATAGTCATGTGTAAAAGTAGAGTGAAGAAGTGACAAAATAAGGATTTGATCTATGGTTTGGGGGTGTCAAAGGAAAGACAAAATCCAAATTTGCTAAATGGTTCTTCAATGTTAGCTAAGCTAAAATAAAATTATGTATTTTAGGGTGCCATGTGACCCTCTCTTCCAAGTAAGCCACCACCACTGGTCACAGGTTATCATTATTTTATAAACATATATAAGTTTTACAGTTTTATGTTACTAAATGAACTCAATGAAGTAATAAGTTTAGTGGGAAATCTGGCCAAAAAAGCTTAATCGTTAGTTAAAGAGTACCTGTAGTTTCATGGGAAGTCTGGCCGAAGAAAGCTGCAATCTCTTTCTTCCTCATTGCGGTGTTTCCGGTGGTACCAAAGCCGGGGAAGGACTTAGCAGCGGTGATAAAGGCATCATAAGTGTAGAATCCTCTAGCAGGACAAACAGCATTGTTCTTGTGCTTAAGCATATCTTCGAACTGAGAACTTGAAATAATGTCCGAGAGATCGCCACCAGAGGGTCCAGGAGGACTAGGAGGACTAGGAGGAGCAGGAGGAGGAGGAGGAGGAGGAGTAGGAGTGCACTGGCTTTGGCAGCCAGGCAGCTTACAGTAGTCGTTGGTGTTACCGCACCATCCGAACTGGCTGCAGCACAGATCGTTGGGGCAGAGTGCTCCTCCGGCTTGATCACCACATTGCTCGGCTGAGGAAAATGATGAGAGAAGTGAGATTATGAGACATAGAAATAGATAAGTCTTCATTTTGCTCATAGTTTGATGGATTTCTTTTTTTTTTGTAGGTATGAAAGGTATATATAGTAGCATACAAGATCTCACGAAGGTCTTAACTGTTAACACACCAAGAAAAGGACATTTAATTAAGAAGTGCTAAAATTACATCAAATTCAAATTGAATCAGTAGAATATGGCGTTGGGAAACAAACATTAATGGTTTATATCTACTCCATCGTAATTATAAATAAGTTCCCTAGCTATGTAAGTAACGGTGGTAAAATTCGTAGACAATTGATACCAATTCTTTTTTTGTCAACTAGTTTCGTGACTTGTAAATCCCGATTATACTACTACACAACTAGATTAATACAAATTTTAGAAGCACAAAATACATTCCTTTTGAGTTTTTCTCTCTCTCTCTTTGTAATCAGCAGAATTAACGACATAAAATACTTTTGCAATTAAATCTTAAACTATTATCAACATAATTAATTAATTAATTACGGTCACAAAAGTTTGAATGGCAAACTAGTTTTTGGTTTTAAATTTTTGGATTTTAGCTTTTGATCTTTAGATTTTGATTTCTAAATTTTGCAGTAAATTTTAGTTTTTCGAAAACAAGAATGACAATTTTCATAGTTTTTGGTTTTTACCTTTAGTTTTTTTCTTTTAATATTTCTTTTTCAAATTGTTTTATTTTCCTAAATCTATAAAAATATGATGTTCAACTAATAATAAAAATGTTAACAAATTTTTTTTAAGTGATTTTGAAATATTATTTATATATTTTTAAATAGTGATTTAACACTATTTTTGTTTATAGAATACTAACAATATTTAATAATATTTAAAAATAATTTTCTAGGAATTATAAAGTCAAATTAACAATATTTAAAAGGATATTTATAAAAAATTTAAATCCAAATTATAATCTTCAAATTATAAAAGTTCTATAAAAGTCATAATTAATATGCATACTTAGTAACCGTATATTATATCTATAAATGTCATAATTAATATACATACTTAGTAACCGTGTGTGTATATATATTAGTTAACTAAATTTTTAAAAGAATTTTTTTTCCAAAAACTCCTCTTAGAAAAAGGAAAAGTTTGGTTTTTAGCTTTTATGTTAAACCTAAAAACTAATTTCCCTATTTTTTTATAGAAATTAGCTTTGCAAAAACTTGGTTGGTTAATTTTTGGTTTTTAGATAGCTACGAGTCAATGCCAATGTCGGGCAAGTAAGTTTGAGCATGATCTAGTACAACACATGGTCACGATGGTCCAAATGATCCCTTGGTTTAATTATATCTAGGACAACACATGGCAATGGTGTGGCTTAAATTTATCTAGTACAACACATGGTTCCTTAAATTTGCAAGAATATGTAAAACGTGCCTAATTGTGATGTAATGACAAGAAATAGACGTGCATGTCACTAGAAAACAATTCAATATCTGATGGTATATCCAACAAAAACATAAGCCATCATTAATTTTCCAACAAAATACAGAAATTCTGTTTCAAATTCCCGACCGAAACTAATTTTATCTAAAACCTCTATGAACATTTTGACAAGATTTCGATTGAAACCATATCTATCAGAATTCTGTAGTATCAGTTAACGAATTTGTTAATATCTATTATGGGGTTATTGATGACAATTCCATCAGAAATTGAATATGGCCACCGCCTAAAAAACTGTAAATTGTTCAACAAAATTGGTAAAAACGTTTTTTTAGTGATTTCAAGACATATGCTTTTCGTCAGAAACTTTTTTAATATTGTTTTTAAAAACAATTTTTTATACATATATGTCAAATTAAAATCAGTTTAGTGGTTAGAATAATTCAACTAATGATTCAGTACTAAGTAGGATTCGTTCCCACTACATTAATAGGTTAAAATAGTATTTTAGGATGTATGCTTTTAAATAGTAACAAAAAATTGTTAGAGCCGAAAACTTTTTTTTGTCAAATAAGTTAGTGACTTTTAAATCCCGGTTCTACTATTGTAGGTAGGAAAGTTTATCTATGATGTTTTGAAAATTTGTAAAGATTATATATATATCTATATTTTCTTACTATCTATATAACTATAAGGAGTGTATCTATTTGAAATATCGTAGAAAAGTAAATTCTCCCTCGCACTGCAATTGATACAACCGATCTATACATCTTTTCTGACATCAACATATTTTTTCGCCGGTGTTGGACAGCTTTCCCCTTTTTATTATTATTATTATTATTATTATTATTATTATTTTAGTTTTATCTTTTTTTTGTGAGAGACTCTTCACATTTTATGTTTAGAGAAACTTGTGCTCGGTGTCATAATGACCGTAGCTTTTTCGGCGGAATCAAGTCGTGATCCACTTCCGGTGATGCTACCTCTTGGATTCTTTATCGACTCTTTTCTGATGAGGCTTCCTAGTCGAGACCTTCAGCTCCATCTTCTATCTCACTCTAAAATATTAGACGGCCGTTTATTTTATTTGCTCATATCAATTTTAATTGATACAACTGCTATCTACATTATTTAATAAAAATGATTCTGAAAATGGTGACTCAAACATTAGTACTAATTTACACAATTGATGCAACTATATTTATCATACTATAAGTGATGTTCCGTATCATTGTAAAAGATGCAATAATATGTCATTTCTTATAAATAATGTTAAAATAATATATTGTCGGTCAATTTGTTAATAAAAGACTTTACATAATATCATTTATTTAAATAATACAATATTAATGACGTTATATGTATGTTTTTTGTAGTGTCTTATATTGAGAGAATATATTTGCTTAGAGCCGCCTCTCCGTTATCATCACTGTCGTATATAAGGTTGTGGGACTCTCATGGCATCACCTCCCAGCAACTTTTCTCACACGCTTAAGTTTTGCTTCATATCATTGACATCACTAAACTCTCCATATCTAGGGTTTTTTTTTTGTTCTGGTTGTGTTCTCTTAGTGGATATCTAACTGGGACTCGAGCATTGGGATTCCAGTTTTATAAGGTTCATCTAGTTTTTTTCTTCCTGAATATTTTCATTTAAATGTCCTTTAGAGGACAATGACATTTATACATGCTTAATGATGAAATATGATGGATGCATACATATTTTTATAATTGTTATTTATTGGACCGCACAATTAGGTTTATTTATTCCCTCGGATCAAAACCCTTTCTTTCCGTTTAAACTCATGGTTTGTAATTTTGAGGACAAAGTTACTTATGTGGTTTTTGAGTAGAAATTGTTAGGGAGATCTCTTAGGTCTAAAGCCTTATTTTAGACTAATTTTCATTAGGATGATGTTAGTTTTAGTGTTATCCTCTTTTTCAAAGGAAATTGTTTCCCAAGTATTCTTTTTGGAGAAGTATTTTTCAAATTTCAAGACACTTTTGTTTAAAGAGTCTCTTCTTATTTTCATTAGTCCTTTATGGAAATCAAACAAGGAAGATTTTGATACCAAGATTTTAGTACCAAATCCTAATATAATATCATGTCGATGTAGTATAATATGTGTCAAACCAATTGGGAGTGTAGCTAACAATCACGACACAACTAAATTTTCTAATCCAAGCCAATCAGAGTAATTTGTGTCTAATAGCGTAAATCAAATTCAAAATTAAAAAGCGTTCAACAAAGTAAATGAAAAAAATAATGTGAAAGTAAAGCTAGGAGTGAAGGTAAGTGCATGGCGAAGCGAATAACCAAAACAGAAAATAAACTAAGCGTAGAGCAGAGTGAGTAGTGAGAACTGAAATATAAAATAAAACAAGCGCAAAATATGAGCAAAAGGGTTCCTGAGAAGTGGGAATCATAGATCAATGCAATGCTTAACTCTACTAGGGACTTGAAAAAACTCAACAGAGCAGACATCAAGGCAATGAGTTCAATTAACATAGATATCACTTCCATGGCAAACAATCTCGACTAAACTATCAACAGACCTTATCATCATAAACGTTTAACGACTTAACCGGCGTGAAGAAACAACTCACTTAAACCGACTCACGCCTCAGACAACTGATCCCTCGGGCTAAGAGCGTGAGTCTCTGAAATTGGGTTGATCAGACATTCTACAAAACACCTATCAGGTGCTAGAGTATCCATGATCATATTTCAATTGATCAGAGTGAAATAAGCATTAAAACCACCAATTCAGACGAGAATCTAAACTTTACTAACCCTAAGCAACCTATAATAGCTAAGTTCTGTACTGACTTAACCCTCGCCAGGACCCTAACTACTCAGACATCATGGAATTAATAACAATAACAAAAATAATCCAACGCAACATCAGACAATGGATGGAAATACAAAGATGAACAAAATAAAAAATAAAAATTTGTTTGCGTCTCGCGATTACAAAGAAAAATGCATGCTACTAAATAGTAGTAAAAACCTAAATATCTCGTTTTATGCAACCAATACAAATATATATCTCAAGTCTGGTAAACCCTTGATTGATTAGGCTCGATAGAAAAAACTCAACATGTAGTGAACTTTAGCTTCAGTCTGGCCCAAATATTGAAAAGGCCTACGAGTAGAAAGTTTGGAGTCCAGAGCACAAATCACTTGATCTGCAACTCAAACGCGTCTCTTTGACTTGATCTTCTACTCGAGTGGTTTTAGGCTCGATTCTTAGCTTCCTGTAACTCGAGTTGTAGCTAGATTTCTGATCCTGCGTGATTTCTGGCTTAAGCTGTAGCTTGAGTTCTAGCACTGTGTGACTTATGGCTCGAGATGTAGCTCGAGTTCTGGCCTTGTGTGACTTCTAGCTCGAGCTGTAGCCCGAGTTTTGGCCATGCGTGACTTCTAGCTCGAGCTGTAGCTCGAGTTCTAGCCATGGGTGAGTTCTAGCTCGAGTTGTAGCTCGAGTTCTGGCCCTGCGTGACATATAGCTCGAGTTGTAGCTCCAACGTTGATTTTGTTCTTACAATGTACATGTTGATGCAAGTGAATGAACCTATTGAACTCTAAAATGATGAGAATATAATAGATATGTGTGCAATTAATGGCTTAATTAGACTCCTAAAATATGCTAAAAACCGTACATATCATATTTTTGATGTGGTTTATATTGGTTTTAAATTTTTGGTTTACTTTAGATTTAGAATTGATTAGGATTTTCTTTGGTTTTGGATTTTTGATATTTGATTGTCTTGAGTTTTGATGTGGTTCCTCACCAATTTCAAAGTTATACTAGACTATGTCGAGTTCGTTTTCTGAGTAGAGGTGGCCTTGCTCCTTGCATGCACGTTCAAAATTTGATCGAGGTATGTTTCATTTCATGGATTCTATCGAGGCATCAAATTAGTCGGATATTTTCTCCGATAACGTCATATATGGAAGATGTGGGTTATGTTCTCTTGTCATTTTTCTGCCATATAGTTTATCTCGGTCTCGCTTCCAATAAAACTTAATTTTGTGGCTTCGAACAACTTTGACTTTGGATTCAATGTTCCTAGTTTAGAATCCTATTTATTGATTTATGAGGTGGTCTCAATCAGAATATGAGGTTACATCATTTACATTGGTTTCTTTCAGCATTGTGGTAACTTCGTTCATTAGGTTGAAGGTAGTTTTTGATTCAAGGTTTTTCTCTCTTTCGTTATATTACTTCTTTATCTAGGCCGTTTTTGATTTGGAAAAATCAGATGAACTAGGCGGATTAGGGTAATTTTGATGGTTTTGATGGTAATTAGGCAGTTCAGTGGAGATTAATCGGCCTAAACATTTTTTCCAAAATTAAATTTAAATATTACGTAAAATTAAAAAAATGTATTAATTGTAAATTTATGCCTAAATAATATCAAATTATTTATTATAGAGTTTGAAAACAAAATTTTAAGTTTTATATTTATAAATCAATGTAATTCTGATGACTTTTTTATATTATCATATGTATAATATATATAAAATCGTCTAGTATTCAACTACTCTTTCTAGACGTCAGACGGATGATGTCTTTTTGAACATCGTTTGTACTATAAGAGTATGCTTACTGTTCAATGAATAAAATATCAGGAAAGGAAGCACATAGACATTATTTTTTCAAATCTACTTAGTTTACAAGTGAGGGTAAAGAGATCAAATTTTGCAATAGAACTGATATCCAATGTCTATTGTAATCATGCCATTAGTTGTTCAAATCTAAATCTTCTGTAAGCAATGTTTTGTACAGCAATATGCTAACAAAAATTTTAGTTGCCGAGAAAAGAAAAGAAAAAAGTCTGGATAAATACATTTAGTTCTAATTAGCCTGGTTCAATTATTCGAATAAAACTGAACCATTCTGAACTGAGATAAAATAATATAGTAATATTTTGAATAATCATAAATACTCAATTGAATATAATTTTGAAAAACTAACAAATTCATATTCGGGTCAGGTTTTATCTGTATAACCCGAACAAGCCGATTATATATGTAGTTATATATAATTATATATGTTTATTATTTATTAGAATATTATATATAACGTAATTAGTTTTGAATATATTTGAGCAACTAACATTTTAGTTTATTAGTTATATGTAACTCGAGTAATATAATTAAATTTAATAGTTGAATTATATAATATCTAATTTATCAGTTTTTAAAATTTAAAATTTTAATCAATATAATTTGTTCGGGTTTTAACAAAAACCCGAAATTGATTAAAATCCCTTCTAATTTGATTCGATATAGATTTAGATTTTATTTAATGACTAAATTATTTTACAGAATAACATGTAACCCAAATAATTTGAACCAAACTTATCCGCATGACTAATCCTAATGAAGTAGAATAGTTTGAGTGACAATAAACGTCAGCATTACATTACACTAAAAAGAAAAGACATTAGAACAAACAAAAAACACAACTAGAGATATTCTTTTTTTTTTTTTGGATAGAACAGACAATTAGAGTTTGGTAATATGATAATCAAGATTTATCTTTGTGATTGTTCATCCAACTCCTAAACTTCTCCTTCGTCACTCCAATTTCTAAACAAAATTCGTCAATTTCTTTTCGATTCTCAAATTTCATTTTCCACTCCAACTTCTCCGCGTAATTCCTCATCTTCTCCGTTTGCTCCGCCGTGAACTTCGTCTTCAACCTCTTCACTTTCCCTTCCTCCTCCACTAAACCTCCTCCACTTGATCCATCTACAACAATCCGATCTTCTTTCTCCTTCTTTCTTTCGCCGTAAGGCGAACAAAAGATCTGACGAAACTGATCCGATGAAATCTTAAGCATTTCTAAAACCTCATGCGGAGGAGATCGATTCAGAACTGTCTCAGTGACATCATTCTCCGAGATCAATTCTTCTCGATGGAAGTTCCGATGACAACCGCATGCGACGCACTTAACTGAATCCTCTTTTTCTCCGGCGGCAACAAACTCGCCGCAGCCGTCGTAAGCGGTGGTTCCAATTTCAGCAGCTTGATTTTTCCTGCATTCACCGTATCGTTTCTTGCGAGCGAGTTTAAAGAGCGATTCAAGTCCAGATGACGATGATGATGATGATGATGGCGCGTGATGAATACGCGTCGATCTGATTTTACGATTCCGAGGATAATGAACGTGGTCACCAGTTTTACTGCAAATTACATTACGGCGACTTCTGAATTTCTCTTCTTCCTTCGGTTTGATTTCATCCATTGACGATGATGAAGAAGACAGTGAGAGAGAAAATGAGTCCAGAGGAGAGAAAGAACTTCGACTAGTTACTCTTTTCCGACAAAACTTTATGTTAACTAAACCAAAGTCGAAAAGGTTTGGTTTAGACAGATTCTCACATAACCGAAATTAATGTTCGGTTTGGATTTTGGAATGTCACATTGCGATTTGTTCAACCGGTTCGGTTTAGTTCAGTGAAGATTTATTCAATCGGTTGAGTTAATCCTGCGGATTATCAATTTAGAACACACATAAACTTATAAAAATAACTTTTAAACCAAAGAAATTCTATAATTCTATAAGAAATCACTTTATTCAATAAAGGTTTTTTTGTCCTAAACAAGAGGAATGTGAAAGTTTGATGATAAAGCTAAGTCGTCAAATCATGTATACAACAATATTCAGAGACGAGGATGAACCTATGTGCTTGCCAACACTTCCTTTAAAAGCTTCTCAGTTAGTTCTTTTGGCAAACCCATCACACTGTCTGTTGTCCCAACCTGATACATCAACACATCCTTAATTCAACATTCATATTCCAAAACTCTATCGTATGACTAGTGTAACAAAGCCATATGATCAAAGGAGTACACTTTATACTCAGAATTCAAGTAAATTCATGTAATGGTTTGATGTTAAAATGGAGAAAGCAAAGAATCTTACCACTTCCTTAACGCATGGCAATATTAGAGGATGCTCAATTAGAAGTGCACCGGCTACTTTAAGTACCATGCCTTCTTCAATCTGCTCATCAACACAATCTTAACTTAGTTAAGATGGATATAAAATAGAAAACTTAAACTTGTACCAATCACCTCTCACGCACCAGTTTCTCAATAATCTCCTCCGGTATTTCATTGAAATGGATCTGTTACAAAGTTACATCCATCAGGTAGTGATACGCATTTCACAAATGAAATCCAAAAGGAAAAATGTTACCTCCACTCTATCCACGCCTCCTTTTCTGAATCCTGTTTTGAGATTTGTCACTACCACAGAGCTCACTGTTGCTGTGTGGCCCTTGGAATAGCCTGTGTTTTTAAATTTAGATATTTGACCAATGCCTTGTGTTGTGGTAAACATGGACAATAATCATGTGAGCTTACCTCTTATGTACTCCCTCGCTTCTTCCACACTCGAGGGTTTCTCTCTGACAACATTTTCATAGATGACCACCTTCATACCATTCAAAACATCAAATTCAAGTCTCTCTTAGACAATCTAATATCACCAAATACCACTTATGTCCTTAGAATGATGCCCCATCTTTCAATTTTATATAAACTAGCGAAACAATTAACAGTTTAAACAATTTTAGGTCTTTAGATACCTTTTAATCAGTAACCGAACCTAAAATGAATGTCCATGACAGCTTTCTAGTTGAGAATATCAAAGTAAAGTTTCAGGAAACACAAAAAGAAAAAAAAAATCAAATATAGATCAGTACTTGGTCACAAGTAACAAGTAAGGTCGACTTATTCTCATGTGTGTTGTCATCATCAGGGATCCTCTGCATGATTGCTTCAGCCTGATAAAAAGCCAGCATATTATAGTAATGAAGAAAAAGTGACTAATAGGAGCTACAAAACATGGATTTCATATATAATGAAGGCAAATAGCATAAAGATTTAAATTGCATTTCTAAAGAAAATGCTACGCAGAAGATGAACAAAGGAATTCAAGAAAATTAAATCAAATCACAGAGAATCACGAACCCTGAAGAGATAAATTTTTGGTGCCAGACTAACTAGAGGTATTCAGAGTGTGTTTTGCCAAAAAGATCATGCATCCCCAAGGACGTATAGTGGAACTTGGTGATCGTAGATGGAGACTATCTACTTATTATAAGCAAAATCTACATACAGTATCTGATGCAATCAAGACAGTCGGTTGTTCCTTGTCTTCAAATTCAGTAGTTTGTAATTTCGACCCGATAGCATCAGCCTGTATATGCAGTTTATAGATAAAAGGTAGGAAACAATAAACGAACATAATTGTTTTCCTCGTTTGAGGAAACCAAATCAGCAAGGAAAAGTTAGATATAAGCTACTGAAAACGGATCATTAACGTGCGAAATGAGTCAAATACACTCTTTCTTGGCTAGTGTAGTGGACTCCATTGAGGTGATATTATAATGGCTCCATATAGTTTGATTTTGGGAGGTTAACATTGTTAATTGTTCCATCAATTGAGCGATGAAACATGAACCATACGAACAACCATTTCTACTGGATCAGATAAAGACATAAAAACACTTCATCTACCATTATAGACAAAAATTTCTTAGCCTAGTCACAATTATTGCAGAAAAACCAGAGCTCACAAAGGTTTGTTTCTAAATAACTATGAAGTACCTTTGCCTCAGCTAAAGCCAATACCAGCTCTTCAGGGTTCTCCTTGCGAATGCTTTTCTCATCAATATCAGCACTCTACATTTAACAACCACAAGTAAACTTCAAACTTGGTTTACATAAACCCAAACACAAAAGTTTAGTCCTTGAAAGAGGACTAAACTAGAAATTACCATGAGAGTGAATTGGTATCCCATGTCTGTTAATATCTGACGTCGAGCAATCGAAGAAGATCCCAAAATCAGCTGTAAAAATCAATGCGAAAGAAAGAATAATAAGCAAAACTAGAGACAACAAAAGATTTGACTTTAACAAATACACTCAACCCACAAGCAAAGGTACAAAATTTCCAACAGTTACAGTTTCAGAAAATGGAACAAAATCGAATCCAGAAACAGTTCAAGAGTCCAAAATCAGGAATGATTCGATGCATCTTAAAGTACAGAAATTGGAAAAACTAGAAACCTAATGGGCAGAAAAATGAAAAGAAGCAAACCTTGAAGTGAGAACTATTGGATTCCATTTTCTTCAGCAAGTAGATGCTGAACTTGAATATCGCTATCGATCAGAAAACCTTGAAAGTATGAAATGTAACAGGCTCTGTTACGTATTTGTTTCTCTTTCTCAAAGTACTTTAGTTCGTACCTTTCTCTTACTCTATTATTTAGCTATCTGGTTTACTTCTTTGGTTTAACGTTTTCTTAACCGGTTATTATGCCAACCGGTTGTCATTCATGTTTAACCGGTTTACTTCTTTGGTTTCTCTTTCTCAAAGTACTTTGGTTTCTAGTTAGTTTCTTGTTAAATAAATTAAATTTGTTATGCCAAACGGCATATTTGTCGACGGGTTCTTTTGGTTAGCAACTTAGACCATCTCCAATAGAGAATCTTAGAAATTTTTTTAACATTTAATGAATTTTATTTAAATGTAAAATAACTTATTATCTCTAGAACAGTTTCTTAATTCGCGAATACTTTTTTTTTCTTTTTCTTTTGTGGCGATAACGAATGTGACATCTCTGAAATTGAAAGTAGCCTCCTCTTTTTACTCTGCTTGCATCTTTCACTTCTCAGTTTCATCACCGCTTCTGATGCGTACCTTTCAATACCTGAAATTGTTCTCGATGGAGGTTACACTGATGAAATTAAACCTATCTGTCGTGAAGTCAACGGTGAAGGAATATTTGACATCAGTCACTATTATACTCTGAAGATGTTGTCGTTTGATTCATTAGAAGGAATAGGACGGTTTCTATGGTGAACATCGTATATGTAATAATAGGAATGAGATTTAAAAATCAGTAGGGTAGTTTACAAAAAAATATATACAACCATATATAAACATAAGCCAAATTATAAAAACCCTTCTTTACAAAAAAATAAAAAATCATCTTAATCAGATCTTAAACCATCATCGTCTGAAGCCTCTCAAACTATGAAAAATTGATAGTTCAGGAAAAAGATTCTGTTATGAATAATTTTGTCAATGAATCGAGACAATCCAAAAACATGACAAGCATGTCGGCCTTGAAGGCGTGAGTTTCGTTCACGCCAAATGTAGTAAACCGTAGTCTTTATATTTACATCTCAACAAAATTGTAATTGTATGTCTCTATTTCGTAAAATTGTAATTGTATGTCTCTATTTCGTAAATTGTCCCCGGTAATAATTTAACATATTTCTGATTCCATCGGTATACATGAAAGCACTAAAATTCTAGATAATCCTGCATGCAGGATTTAAATTTTGTATTATTAATTAGACCTTGTCACTACAACATATTCTCAATATAGTACTCACATATTCACCATTAATTGATCATGCTTTCTTCTATATATGTCTCTTCTAAACGGACCACTTATCTCATTCAAAACAAGAGAAACAAAACAAAAATATTCATATAAAAAATGGCACAAGCTACACGTCAATGTTCTCTGGTAGGAGAGCTTGAGGCAAATGTTGAGATCAAAGCTTCCGCAAAGAAGTTTCATCAAATGCTCGCTGGAAGACCACAAGATCTTTCGAAAGCCACTCCTGACATCGTCCAACGATGTAGCTTGGTCGAGGGAGAGTTAGACGAAGTTGGCAGTATTATTTCTTGGAACTATATTGGTAAACACAAAACTTTTACCTATTTACTATATACAATGTTTAATATATCATGGTCTGGTAGTATTCACTCGCAAATTCAATCTCTGCTTTTAGGTTAGGCGGCTCTAAAATTGGTTGGAAAATGTAGGATCATGCACTAGTCTGTGTCGGAATCCCAACATTTTTAAATCTAGATGTTTAACATCATATCTCAGTGTTCGAAGAATTTTCATATTTGTGGAACTTGTCGGATTCGTCCGCACTTACCCATATAAATAAATAAATAAAAAACACTACAAAAAAATTGAGTTACTGGCAAAATTTATGACAAAAGTTATAGGTTCCACATTTGTAACGTTTTATATACAGTTTTTATTACGAATTTTTATCTTTTTTTAATTAGTTATTGTGACTATGTTTCGTAGCAATTAATGACAAAATTGTAATTCTATTTGTTCGTCCCAAGTCTTATGAGGTTTTAAATACAAATATAAATTTGTAACAATTGTGTTACAACTATTTACAAATACCCACAAATCTATAATATTGTGAGTGTTACTACAAAAGAAATATTAAGTTTATTTGTAATGAATAATAATAACAGATTTGACTGGTAAATCCTATCGATTTGGTGCAGATGGGCAGCCAAAGGTGGCGAAGGAAAGGATCGAAGCATTAGATTCAGAAAAGAATTTGTTAGTTTTAAAGTTAATAGATGGAGATATGATGAAAGCGTTTAAGAGTTTCTTGAACACTATCCAAGCAACCCCAAAGCAAAATGGAATTGGATGTGTGGTTAAGTGTCACATCAAATATGAGAGGATTGACGAAAAGGTGGCTCACCCTGAAAGCCTTCTCGCACAGTGTGTCCAAGCATTCAAAGACATGGACAAAATGCTTTTGTCCGAAGTCTAAAGGACTTTTCAGATATTCAACTATCTATCTTTATATGTTTGTGTTTGTATGTCAATAATGTGCTCTCTTTAGACATAAAGAGACCTAATCTGCAGTTGCATATCATTTATGATGTCTGTTATTGCAGGGTTTGTGTAAGGTATGTCTCAAGCTTTCTTTTGATATTGGATTAGTGCGTCTACAAAGCATCTCTTTCCATTCAAAAGAAACTTGAAAAAGAATATGTATAATATAATAACATTTTTAGTAACTTATGACCAAAAAATCTTATTTCTGATTTTTTCAAATAATACAATAAAATGGTAAGTAATTTTTAGTTTAATGGTAAATAGTAAATTCATTAAAAACAAACGCATTTGTATATCTAACAATCAAATCTTTTACTATCCATATCATATAATAATTTAATTAATGAACCAGCAAATTATAATCCAATATTAATAAATAAAAAAGTAATAAAATAAAATGTCTCTAGAGCTGCTCAAGAGGTTTTTAAATGAAAATTGATTCTCTATCACTCTAAACAAACTAAAAGCAACATTGCGATTCAAAACAAACTTTACTTCTTCTCATCCATAAGTACAAAAGCATAAAACAGTCTGTGACTTTTACCATCACTAATATAATCGGACACCTAATTAAATCCAAAGAAAATCATTAAAAATAAACATTATATATTTTTCACTTTTTTCCTTTTCAACAATTAAAAAAAATCAATTTATAATACAAATTCCTCCTTAAAATTTTTATCAACTACCACTAATAAGATAAAGTTGAACTGTAACCGGATGAACTAACACTAATTCATCCTTAATTTTATTTTGTTATATTGATTATAAATTGATTAGTTTATTTTTATTTTTTTGTCAACATTGGGCTATAAATAGCCGACCCATTAGCCAAGTTCTTGCAAATACAAGCGGGGGACTTGATCTCAGGATGTGCAAGTGCGCATATCTCTCGTGGACTTACCACCTGTCACTAGGCTAAATGTCACTTGCAATTGATTAGTTTATTTAGATTTATAATTATAAATCTAAATAATTATATTAGTTTATTTAGCTTTATAATTATAATTTTAAATATTTGTGTAAATATAAATATATATAAATATTTATGTAAATATATTATATATTTTGGGTATTTCGGTTATTTGTTTAGGTTGTTTTACCCGATCGGATTCAGATATTTGTATTTTCATAATATAAAATATGTTAGGGTATTTTATTGATTTTGGTTCAGTTTGGATTCGAGTATTTTAGATCGAATTCGAGTTCGAATTTGAATTTCGATATTATGCCTCAGCCTAAACGAAACTATAAATAGTAAGACAACAAAAAAAAGAATCATTACAATTACCGAAACAATTACAACAATAATTTGGAATTCGTATAAATACCACGTAGTACATACATATTTTAGCTTTGTTAAGTGTTAAAGACATAGGCCTTGGCTCGTCTTATCTCAACTTCTCAAATCTTCACTAAACCTCGACCACCCAATCGCCGCCGTTAAGTCCTTCTCCGACCTCCCACCGCCGCATGTTTTCTCTCGTAGAGACGCCGTTCTTCTCTCCTCGGCCGCTTCTCTTCTCCTCTCTCTATCTCCAACCGATCCCGCTTTTGCCTTCGGAATCTGTACACACACAGCTTCTAACTATTCGTCTAATTGTCATTTTATCCAAAAAGTTTGAATTGTGTGAAAAACCTTAATTTTATGCAGCAGGACCTAAAGAATGGCTGAAAGATCAAAAGAAGAAATCATCAAGGTTCTTGCTTGCTCCCATTGATGCATCTCGTGAAGCTCTTCGTTCTGCTTATCGTTCGCTCAATAGTGATTCTGATTATACAAAAAATGATTTGGAGAATCTTCAGAATTTGTTTAGGGCTTCTGCAAGAGACTGTGTCCCGAAAGAGAGAAGCTCTCTTGTCGATTTTCAATCTAAAAGTGGAGTCGAGGTTTTTCTATAATCTTATCTTCTTCTGTTGATCTCTAAAATGTCGTCTTTTTGTGTATATATACATAATATTTGTGAAGATGATGATTTTCAGGTTTGCACATTTAAGCTGGTTGTGAAGAATGCTGCTTCTTTACTAGATGATAAAGACCCACTCAAATTGGAAGCTGAGAGTATACTCAATGATCTCGTTAGGTATGAGCTAGTGTGGTTCTGTTAAATTTTGCAATAAACTTGGTTTGTATGTAAGATTATCTGGTTATTGAGTCACAGACATGTGTATCCAATTGGTTTGGTTCTTTGTTAACTCAGGTCATATTTTCTATCTCAGGTCCTTTGGTTCACTCATTGTGCTGACGAATGGGATTGATATGAGTCTTCCTTCTGATAGGTTTTTTGTGTTCTTTATGACCCAAAACTCTTTTCAATATAGTGGTTTGGTTATCTATCATGTCACTAAAACAGTAACTGTTTAACATGTTTTCAGAAAAAACATTGCAGATGCAGTTATGGAGGCTATAACATATCTTGACAAATTTGAAAAGGGTGTAAAGAACTGCCTTGAGATCTGAGAAGAAGTCTACTTGTCTCTTATTCTCTTCTTAAACGAAGAATCGGTGCATTGTGAACTCATTATGGCTGTTTAAGGGTACACCAATATTTGTCACAATGTGTAGAAATCAGAGACACCTTGTTTATATTGAAGTTCATTATGTGATTTTGATGATGAGTTCCATTCATCACTTGAATTGAAGGAAAGAAGATTATGACGAGTTTCTTCTTCCTACTAGTTTTCTTTCACGCAGATGAAAAATGGAACTATTGAGTTTAGACTTATATATAATGAATTGTTCATATCAATGGTTTATACATCAAATTACCAATCATCTCCTACACAATTTATGTGGTGTGAAAGACTCATATATTTGTCCTGCAAAAGCGTGCAGTGCTACATGCACTTCTGGAATGAGCTTACAAGCTCACATGATTTCCGACGATATTATCTTGAGGTGGTGAACCAGAAGCCTCGACCAAATACAAGCGGCAGCATGGTGTTCCATCATCTGGGTGGATCTGTGTAGTCCTTGGCAGGCGAAGGAGTTTGTTGAAAAGATTCAGGGGATCATGCAGGAGACCAAAGTTTGCATCTGGATCACCAATCTGTGAAAGACTGACATGAGAAAATCCCAAAGTTGGTAAGAGCTCATCAGGCCAGTCACTGTAAAAGTGAAACACAGAGTTGGGGAGTGTAGCAGACGGTTTGTTCATGAAATCCGCCAAGAGAACTGTGCTGGTTACTGCACACTTCTCAGCTATGAGTTTCAGTACTTGCATTGCCTCTGTGTGAGACAGGTAATAGAGAATGCCTTCAAGAACCCATACAGTGTTAATATCTGGTAGAAAACCCGATTTCTTAAGCTGTTCAAACCAATCATTGTCTCTGATATCAATTGCTACTCTGACTAGTGATTTTGCTGTCATCATAAGCTCATCTCTGGATTTTACTGCAGCTTGAACTAGGCTCGCTTTGGTTTGCAAAACATCTGGAAAATCAACTTCGAATACGTCACTTTTGTTCAAGCAATTCAATCTGTATGATCTCGCATCCATCCCTGAAATTCAAGTACACTATTTTACGTTTCCCACTTATTTTCACTTCATGCTTCACATACATCATGTAAACTCACTAATATATTTTAATATATCTCAAAATTCAGAAATCCA
>JAKUCM010001141.1:0-65842 GCA_023374145.1 Lepidium sativum | reverse complement strand
AATTAGGATGTCTTCACTTAGTTACATCTAGAAAATTTGGATTAGAAAATATATTTTTGGGTCTCCTTTGGACTAATACTTACCTATTAGTGATAGAGATGTAATTGTTGAAGACTCATAATAACCAAAAAGATAGAGAAAATAATTGTCCAGTATGTCTAGGTTGGCTGTTTATCATCTCTGTGAACCAGAACTAGAAGGCTTAAAACCATTGAGACTGTTCTAATGATTTGCTTGCTTTGTGATACATAACCTTCATTTCTATATTGTTTGCAGGTGTTAGGATTTTTGAAGATGTGGCTAACTTCAAGGTATGTTTACATTTATTCGGTGAATTTCTCTCAAACAATATAGCGAGAACTGTATGGATTAAATCTTTTAACCAATGACATAAGAGATTGGTCAGTGGATTAAAAAATTCATTTGTACTCATTCTTTACAAACTATCTCTTAAAGGCTAATTTCCCTAGACTTGTAGAGAGTGTTTTGGACGTAGTATTGGCCAAGTTCATTGAACTTTGCATTGGACCTAAGTTTCATGCAAGAATGCATGTTGCAGAAGGCTCGTCCTTGAGAAAGCTATCAAAGAATGAGTATGGAGTGGATTTCCTTGGATGTTGGCTTTGAAAACTGGTGCTCTGTAATGATCCTATGTCAGTGGGTGCAGTATTGGTTTATAACTGTTTAAGAAATGGGCATTCTCCCCTTACTAGCTAGCTTTAGGTGCATTCTTGCCCTTTAATGTGATGATTGATATGAATCAATCATCGGATGGTTGTCCCAACTTCGTAGGTATTGGAGACTTTTGGGTATGTTTTCCATTCAGGAGTTACTTTAATTAATTCTGAGAGAATTAGAAAGTGAACCACGATATTTTATGTTTCCACTACACTGTTTGCAATCTCATAATTGCCATCAAATTAAATCTTATTGGCAATGTAACAAGTTGAAATCAGATATTATAAGTAAGTTTTGTCAACTGCCGCACTTATGCCATCATAATTATTGTGATAACTTATTCTAAAGTCACAACTATTATTTTAATTTGTTGTTTTGCAACTGGTAGTGGACTGGGAAGAACTGTAATTGGCTGTATTCGATTATGGATTGAATGCTTAGGATGCCCCTGTGGTTTTGTCTTAATGATTTATTCATTAGGCTGGTAGAGGAGTTCTTGTGAAAGCAGTTGCCGTAGTTGAAGCTAGTGCGGATGCTGTCTTCGAAGTGCTATTAAACATTGAAAAACATCAAAGATACGAGTAAGCTCATTGCCTTGAGAATACAGATGTAATTTTTGCGTAGACCTTTCTAACTATCTACACAGGTGGGATACTGTAACGAGTGATTCAGAATTGATAGACTCCTATGAGGGCCACTATGATGTTATTTACAGCGTATACGACCCTAAATATCTTTCACGGTATGTTTTTAAACTTACAGGTCTGGTTGTCCTTAGTGACATATTGCTAACTCATTAAGCTTTAGTGAAAGATGTATGTGTTAAAACACCTAGCTATCTTTCCTCTCTCAGATGTGTGTTTTCTCTAGTTGGACATGATGTACAATCTTTGCATATGTCACTTAATTCAGTGGATGCTTTAACCTTTTTTTCATTGAAATGATTGTTTGAATAGTATATTTTGCAGATGGCAATCAAAGAGAGATTTTGTCTTTTCTAGACAGTGGGTTCGTGGGCAAGATGGGACATATAGTAAGTAGAAAACAAACTAAATATAACGAATGTTTTATTATATCAGTCTGATTATGTCTGTATCGGCTATACACAATGGTGGACATTGATATAATTCACTGGGTGGTTAGTGAATTGGGCTGTTCTGTAGATGTGTAGCATAAAGACAGGATTGAATTGTCAAGTATATGATACAAGGTCAAAGTATCTAGGTTAATGTTTTATTCTTCAAATGTCAATATCCACCCATCAATTCTATTGACAGGTTGCATATCAAATGGAAACAATGAAGAATACAGAAAAAGAAAATTCATAATGTATTGTGTAGCTCTTGCTCCATGAGCCGTGACAAAATATGTTAATCATGTAAAAAAGCACATCTAGAATCTCACCTTCATAGTTACAGATTATTGGAAATCTCTGTCAGCCATGCATTCTTTTCTCTGATATTAGTTTTGAATGATATCTTCAAATCATACACATGTGACCTATAGTCTCATTTAATTCGTTAAAATTTTTTAATAAACAGCTACACTGAATATCTCAAACTATTCTCTCATGCTGTAATTTTGTATGCAGCAATCTTACAGTTTCCAGCATCGCATAAGAAATTTCCTCCAAAGTCTGGATATCGACGAACAGCCATTACACGTATGCTAAATTTTTGATAATCTTTCTCTCTGTAGCGTTAACTTTTTTCACTATGCTGCATGTCTGGTGGCAATATAGTGAATGAAATTTCTCCTTATTGCTGTCCAAGTGTTTCCAACACAGATCTGAAGTGGAACGTCAGTAGCCATAGGCTCTTGGTCTGTATGTATACTTATTTTCGTGTCATTGCTTGTCCATCCGTCTCTGCAATAGTGTTGAGTACTGCAGTAGCTCAGAAATCTAGAACTGAATCGTAGTCTCCTGGGCATTCTTCTTTGCTTGTAAACCATACCATGTGGGATGCTGCTCTAGTGTTTTATTCTACTGTTGTTTTCATTTCTGTTACTTGTTTGTATGTGTTGCCCATCCTCTTCTCACTGGATCAGTTAATATGCTCTCTTACTATGGACTTACAGAAAGCCAAGAAAGGAATTTTCCCTCTTCTTTTAAGATCATTCATTTTTTTGTTCAATTTTGTCTGTTGCAGCATCCACTTGGGAAATCAGAAGCTTAAAAAAGCGCAGTGATGCAGAAAGTCCAACTTGTATTGTAACACACATGTTAGAAATCCACTCTAAACGTTGGTACAAATGGAAGAAAACTAGCTACTCAAAGTTTGAAAAGACTATTCCATATGCGTTGCTCCTCCAAGTAGCAGGTTATGTGCATACCTTATCTTTGGTCAGATCCTATTTTAGAAGTTAATAGAATATAGTTGGCAATTTAAAGTAACTGCTTGACCTTTGATCTACATTAGATGTCATTAGTTCCACCGTTTTGGCTGAACTTCTTGTTTATGTTATGTCAGGTCTTAAGGAATACATTGGAGCAAACCCAGTCTTTAAGTATGAAACTTCAGCCACGGTTGTTCAGTCCAGGATTTCAGATGTTCGCAATGGTGAGTATGTTGACGAGGAACTGGAGGAGCAGTTTTATGATGCCACAGACTCATCATCTGATGAAGAGGACAGCGATGAAGATGATGAGGACGAGGATAATAAGGTAAGTTCTTGGTTTTCAATTTTCATCCGTAACATATACAGATTAAAATGTCACAAATAGAAAAAGCAATCCAAAATCTCGCCTTTATTGATATCAGAAGTTATAAAATAAAAATAAAACACCCAAAACTCAAAAAAGTGTTACGTATTATTAAGAGATAACCCTCAGCAAAGCAAATAAGCTTCCAGAGCAGTGAAGCACTCTCTGGTTTGAATAAGTATAACAACCAAAACTTCATCGCCATAAATGCTAAAATGAAAAGGCAAAGAGCTCTTGGAAACGGAAATGGAAGTGACAAATAATTTCTTAAATAATAAAAAAGAAAATACAAACCATACATAATCTAATGTTTAAAGTTACTATTAAGTATATGTATAGCCCATGAGGAGAGAATGGTGTACTGTAATTTTCAAAATAATGGATAATTCTGTTGTTTCCATGTCAAAAACAGAAGATAAAAGTCAAACTCAAGAATGTTTCATGGGCAATCGCTAGCTTATCTATGAAGCGGCCTAAAGGTTCTCTCTTTACTTTTTTCCAAGTCCGCTATATTTACCAGTGGCTGCACATAGTTCAATGTCTGTCATTGATGAGTATCTTGAGGACTATAAAAGCTACAAAAAGTATTTTATCAAATGATTTTATTGTGTGCTTTCTTGGTATTGATGCCAAGCTGTGAATGATTACACTCCTGGTTTCGGTATTTGTTTCCGATGTTACTCAATAGTTCAGTAGTATAGGTATGCAAGCACTTGTTAAACAAAAAAAGTTTCTTTATTTAGATGAGAACAAAACAATTTATATAGCTTTGTATCTACCATTTTGTGACTGATCCATTGTTGAGTTCTATGTTTTAAAAGGGACCAATTTGTAAATTCACAAAAAAATTAACTGAAAAAGCTCTTTTTATTTGCTAAGTTTTAAAATCTCAGTGGGCCTTAATATATCTGCTCTGTTTTGACATTAGCCCCAGGCGCAAGTAATGTATTAGACGCTAGGGTTGATTCTGTGAATATCGATCCAAGTAAGTTCCAAGGATCCTTGCGCAAAGGAAGTGGTGACAAGGACTCAAATTGCTGGAATTCTCCTAGTGGCATGGGTTTTATGATCAGGGGAATGACCTATCTAAAAGATAATGCAAAGGTAACTGTCAATACTTACATCTACTTTAATGATGCCACTGTGCTCAGGTCCTCCCAGAGCAAACATATTTCTGAACTTCGTTTGATATATTGATTTTTGTTTCTTCATATTTTTGTGATGTTGTTTTTCTACTTAGGGTAATACTACATGTAGCGCTAACTACATGTGATAGTTTTCTAGACCGATATTTGATTCTGAACAATTAAGCTCTTGAAATGGATTATCTGAAAAGGTGCCGTCAATAATGGTTCCCTTTATGTTACACCGTGTGCAAATTTTTTTTTTTAAAAAAACGAATGATAAAATGTTAGGTGATGGGTGGGGAGCCCCTCCTGACACTTCTATCAGTGGATTGGTTTAAAGTTGACAAAGCTGTAGACAACATCGCCCTCCATCCAAAATGTATAGTCCAGGTACTTGCTTGACCTGTCTTTAACATCCTTTGTGGCCTTTCCTAAGTATTAAGTTGGATTTATCACTGTACCTCAATTTCTTAAAAACTTAAAGCCACTGTGCCACAATCCATTCATTATATACTCCTTTTCACCTTGTGGCTAAGTCTTTTGATGGGTGAGTTAAACTGTGTTAGAAAAGTAAAATTAAATCACGCAAACTTTGTGTATATACTCTCTGATTTGGAAGATTTCTCTTATGTAGTCAGAACCAGGGAAAAAGCTGCCATTCATCCTCGTCATCAACCTTCAGGTTTGAACGCTATCTCTAACATGAACTTTGTAGATATGTCAGTCATTTACCAATTGTTTTGGAATAAAAACCTACAAATTCTGATTCGAAACCTCAACCCATATGATTGTATAGTACTACATGTTTTTTGAGTTTCTAATGAAGATTCAATCCCTAAACCTCTGGTCATCTTTCTTAAGTCGTAAGTAACCTTGTGCCACATGTATATAACTAACAGTTTCTCTTATTTTGGAATTATGATAGTACATACTAGGATCTCACCGATCATTTTTCCCTACTTTGAGTCTATCGAACTCTAAAGTTGATTAGTAATGTTAGGTCAGGTTTCTGTCTCGACGAAATCAATCTTTTTTTCCTTCTTTCATTTTCAGGTACCAGCAAAGCCTAACTATTGTTTGGTACTCTACTATGCTGCCGATCGACCTGTAAACAAGTCGTCATCCCTCGGAAAATTTATCGATGGGAGTGATAGTTACCGCGACGCAAGATTTAAGCTAATACCAAGTATTGTTCAGGTAAGGAGACTCTGATCTCCTCGTTGTCTCTGGAGATATTGCAATTTGGATTACATGATCCAGCAGTCATGATGAATCACAGGGATATTGGATGGTCAAGCGGGCGGTTGGAACAAAAGCCTGCTTGCTTGGTAAAGCTGTAACCTGCAAGTACCTGAGGCAAGATAATTTTTTGGAGGTATATAAAGTTTCATTCGCTCTCTTCTTCAATGTAATGAACAAGGTTTCCATGATGGATATGAATATTGTATCACACTTATAATTAGGAAGTATCAATATTTTTTCATAACCCATAAAAAGAAAAACACAGTACGTACCAACATAAGGAAACATGATCATGTGGATTATTACAATTATGGTTGCTGAGTTATCTTGGTATTGCAGATTGATGTAGACATTGGATCATCGGCCGTTGCGAGGAGTGTTATTGGTTTGGTGCTTGGTTATGTCACAAGCCTCATTGTTGATCTAGCCATATTGATTGAGGTTCGTTTGGCCTCTCACTGTTAGACTTACCATATCTTAAAGGAAGAGTTCTTGAATGTGATAATCAGTTAAATGTTCAATTACCAAATGCAAGTGCAGGGAAAGGAGGAAGCCGATTTACCGGAGTATATCCTTGGGACAGTTCGTCTTAATCGAATCGAGCCGGAGTCAGCCGTATCATTTGAGGTTTGAGAATTTGATTTACGAAAAAACGTTTTCCGGATAGCAACAATCACATTGTTTTTCGTAGACTCATTATCATTATCATCAATAACTGCAGGAATGAGAAAAGCTAGTCCCAAGTATAACATGTGTCCTATGGATTACTTCTTGCCAGCATAGAAGAAATCAGAAGTAAAAAAAAAAACGACAGATATATAATAAAAGATTGAACTTTAAATTTTTTTGTTTTCATTTCTGTCATAGATGTTGTCCATGTTAAAAACACATCATTAAATATGTGTTTCTGTCCTCATAAAACAATAATGAGGCATATGTAATGACCTTAGACCAGAATTTTAGATTTTGTAAGTCGAGATAAGCAAAGAAGTTCTATTTATGAAAGTGGAAAAATGTGTAAGTGCTGGATCTTTGAAATAGTTATATATTAGTAATTGATATTTGCGTGAACGTTAGCAATGATTTTCAGTGTCACATAGGGTTAAGTTTGGTGATTACTCTGAAAAAATTAGTCATGGGTCATTGGAAAAATAAGCGGAACCAAAAACTCGAACCAAAACCGACCCGAATAATGGACATTGGATAGAACCCAAAGCATACAATTTCTAAATGGATATAAAAGTTTCATACCCAAAACATTCGGACTTGAATGGATATTACCCGAAATTAGGGGTGTCTATTAGGATTGACCCGCACTTTTTAACCCATCTCATTACAAGTTGTGTTTAATTGCGGTCTTTTGCAATCCACTATAACCCATGAGTTCTAAATTAATAATCTTAGTCCAGCCCGTATTATACCGTGGGTTTAATGGGTTAACCCGTGAACCCGACATATTTGTGTAATCAAGTAATAAAAATAAATTTAATTGTCTGTAAATGAAAATTAATTATCATGCAATAAGTGAATTTTTGTCGAGTCAAAACTACAAATAAGTAGTTTGAAAAACCAAGTAAGTAAACGTTTAAATTGAAAAGTAATTTAAGCAAACAACATCTCTAATTTATTAAAAAAATATCAAGAAAAAAGTTTTTAAATAACTTTTAAAATAGATCAATTCAAAAGTGGAAGTAGAAAATGCGTATGTAAAAGTAAATGCTATATCATATACTTAAACATTTTGAAACTTTTTAAAATAATATAAAAATTTAGTGATTAATGTAGTATGTAAATTACATATTGTTCTACTCGGTAGATTAGTCCATTGTACGTGCGGGTTTATCATGCAATATCCACTAGACAATAATGGGCCGACCCGCAATGCCCACTTTTGTGGGTTATAAAAACTTAAACTCTAACCCACTCTATAGTAGTACAAATTGGATATAACCCGCGGGTTCTCATTGGTTGTTTCTCTTTCCTCAATTTTGGCTTGTGTTCTTTGTATCTTCTTCATAAGCTGAGGGTTTAATTTTGGTTTAATTAGTACTTGGTTTACCCCTTTGATCCTTTGATTGGTTCTAGGCTAGGCTAGGTCCTTGATTTTAATTTATGTTAGGTTGGTAGTCTAGTTTTCCTCTTTGGTTTGATCGGTTACTAGACTCATTTTGTGATTTGTTTTTTTTTGTGTAGAGGAGAGTTTCGCTACTTGTTTGTGTCCTTGAAACTGTTCGAGTCATCTTATTTCATGGGATCTATCGAGGTGTCAAATGGTTGGTTGTATCTAGACTTCGTTATTTCTAGAACATGTGTGTAATATTATTCTCATCGGTTTAGTATATCGTTTTTCAAATGTGTAGTACTCACATTCACAATGAAATCATCAGCTTCAGCTTGTGTAGCTTGTGATGGCTTGGATCTTTGGGTTCAGGGTATTAGTTTTTTGAGTATCTGTCTATAGTTGTCGTAGCCTAGTCTTTTCATAACTTCCTTCTTTTGGATTAGGCTTTGGGAGTTGGGAATATCTTATTCTTCCATTGGATTTTGTAATTTACTGATATATACTTTCTTAGTTTATTAATATATAAATTTTTATGAAAGAAAAAGAAAATATCTTAATAGCTTGATTAACAAACATAAAAACCCGACTTGAGATGTTTAGCCCTAAACAAAATTGCGTCGAACCCAGCAGCAAACAGTATTGTGACAGAATCCCCTCTTATTGGATAAGATTGGACATAAATGCTGTATGATTGTTAGGAGCTCAACAATATTCATTGGCAAGTCATTGTACATTTAAACCTAAGGTCATTTAAATTATTCTTCCATGTACCTTCTCTGATGTTTCCTTGATCATTACTTCTTTCCATTTCTTGACTCAGTCATACAAAACATCAGTCCCTTAAATTTGTTACTTGACAACAAATGGTGTGTCCTCAAACACTCAAACTTCTCACACTTATACATCCACAAATAGACAGACGACAGATGTAGTGTACTATTTACTGAACAAAAAGAATTTCTCTAGCTATAATCATCTCACAACATATACTCGTATATATTCATATATAGATTGTACACAACATACATCTGCCACTTAACTCGATTGAATATGGATCTTATCCTGCCTTCTCATCTCAGAACGTACTGAATGTTACATATAGGTAGGATACGGACTGTAACCTTGAACAGAGCCGTGTGGTTGTTGCGGATAACCATTTGATACAAACGGGTTGCCGAAAGGGTTCATGCCCTGCTGCTGTTGTTGTTGATAAGGTTGCATAGGTCCTTGCTGCTGCTGTTGTTGATAAGGTTGTATGGCTCCCATCATCATTCCTGCGTTTGGATGCTGAAACCCGAATGTTTGATGGTTCTGATTCGCCATTTGAAGAGGAAGAGGACCTGCGACTCCATTAGATGCAAAATAAGGTTGGTGCATCATGTGACCATTATGAATTGGATTTTGTTCCCAAGGACTGTAGCTCCTGTTTTGCTGTTGACTCCCTCTGATTGCATCCTCATATAGGCTGTCAAGTGTGAGCTTGTCCAGTCCACCCGCCTTTTCAATTAAAAGACACAGTAAAAAAAATTAATGTCATACAATGCATCTGAATATACGAGATGAGAGAAGAGAGGGGCTATTTACCAATCTGCTATTTGCAGCAGCACCTTCATTTGAGCTTGGAGCAGTAACAAGTGCTAATTCCCAGCCAGTTGAATTCCCATTCGTAGGATCAGTTTTAGAAGCTGGTGGCTCAACTGAACAAAAAGAAAACATCACATGATTTCAAATAGAATATTTATTAGGAAGACAGAATTAAAGGAACGATATAATAATAATGCCAAGTGAATATAAGATGGATACCTGTAACAGGGACAATAGCCAAAGCCAAAGCATTTTTCTCTTCAATTTCAGAGACCATTGGTTCTGGATCATCATCCATAGACTAGTGGGAGAAAATCAAATGACTCAGCAGCAGTTCCAAAATAAAACACAAGGTTGGAAAGTGTTAACAAATAGACAAATACCAGAAGATCAAGTTGTTTCTCTACAGGCTTCTCTACTTCTGCTTTAAATGGTTCAGGTGACGCCGGTTTCTCTTCAACAACCTTTGGGGGCTTTTCGTACTCTATGGCCAAAATCTCTTTGGGCGCAGTA
Organism: Lepidium sativum; assembly: GCA_023374145.1. Taxonomy (NCBI): domain Eukaryota; kingdom Viridiplantae; phylum Streptophyta; class Magnoliopsida; order Brassicales; family Brassicaceae; genus Lepidium; species Lepidium sativum. Next base: position 55,932 of record JAKUCM010001141.1, on the reverse strand, counting down.
AGTTTCTCCACTACCTGCTATTTTTGTAAAGGTTGATAACAAGTTGGGTCATAATGAAGGAAAGCGAAGATACTCTCATACCTGCTCCTTCTTGACTCCTGCTGTTAATGGTGCTTCCTTCACGTACTCTTCCATTGCTTGTAGAAAAGAAGTGGGAGGCTTCATACCAAAATAACAACATATTTAGTGAAGAAAAAGCTCGCACAAATAATCAAATTTAAATACATATTTTTATGAACAACCAACCTGCTCAATTTTTATAAGTCTATCTCCACGTCCAACATAAACACTTTTGCAAATTTCGAAAAATTCAGAAAGCCTCCCTGCCTGAGAGACACCAACGAAACCAATATAATGTGGTTTTATACCAAACAGGCGCATAAGAAGAAAGAACCACATCAATTAGAGGTTGTATGTACCTGTTTTACCGCCCTCCTGTACATATCCAACGCCTTAAGAGCATCACTCCTTTGCATCTCAAAAAACTGACATCAATGAAAATTTGTGTCAAATACGTCATGAAACACAAATAATAGATGCATAGGCAGAAAAAAGGAAGCTTTTGCGTACCTTATCAACCAAATTGTCTATGCCATCTGTCAATGCTTGGTATATTTTAGTGCTCTCAGTTATAACCTAGTTGGTAAGAAAAAGATTGAAAACCATAAATGATTTTAATCAAATTAACGAGGAGAAATTAACGCCATTAAATGTTTAGCATACCATTGAGAGTGCCAATTGGATAATGTAGTTTTGAACCGCTGCCCCTTCAGGCTGCAAAGAGGAACCAATGTTCATTCCAGTTGAAATAGAAACAAATCTTATCCATAACTCAAATCTCTGTTGGCTATATCATCTAATGCCCATTGCTCACAAAATCAACTACGAACATAATTGAAGCATTATAGGCCGATTTGATTTATCACCTGACAGTCAAGAACACGGAAAAGAAGTTCTTGTAGAGCTGGAAGTTGTTCGAGCAGATCAGGAGTGTCCAAATCTTTGGTTCTCTGTATATATAGCATATACTGGTAAATTCTAAATTGAAAGAAAAACTGTAGGAGCTCATAAAACAGAGACTTTGTAAACAGAAACTTACTGGGGGGTCAACTTCGACATCGTATTTCAAAACACGGAAACACTCTAATCGCTCCTCTAAGAATAAGGCATAAGACCGGACCCAAGCAGAGTAATCCCATGCTGAAATTGATGGTAAGAAGACAAAAATATCAGGGAACCAAAGAGCTTGCTGTATAGAAAGATTTACTCAAAAATAAAATCCATCTACTACCATTTGGACCGGAATCATCTTTAAAATGAGACATATTAAGCATATGACTCCTGCTTCTGCTGTAGTTAATAACTTCTTCATGAAACGTCTGATCCACTTCCCTCAAGGCACGATGAATAACTATAAGAGTTTTCAGTGCAACCTGTAAAAGTAAGGTGAATCAGCACGAAGTATCAAACAAACAACCAAGACCTTATTTTAGAACGATAAGGAAAAACAAAATTCAATAAAAACCAACTGTGATACTGTAGCAGACCAAGCACGTCTAACAAATTAAAGAGTAGCCAATTCCAGTTCTTTTCAAAGTTCCAATAAGTTAACATATGGGATGGGAAGTTCAATAGACAATACCGCCCAGTTATGTGTTCTTGATAAACGCCTAGCAAGAGCATGGATGCAATATGCCACATCTGCACGAGGCCTTGTTGCTGAAATAGCCAAGAATATAGCTACATAGAGAACACAACTTGTCAAAAAACACCTTTTGTTGTAAAGAACTCAATGGCAGCAAAGTTAAAAACAATTGCAACCAAGGCACTAACCATCAATTGATTACCCACCTCTGATGTATCTTTCTTTAGAAGGACGCTCCACATGATTCGTAGCTTTCACAATAGCAATATCCAATTCCTGAAAAGGAAAAAAAAAACATCACACTATATTGTTAGGTTAAGCAAAAACAAACAATAAACTGCTATTGATTTCAACTGAAAGAAGAGAGTAATGTTTTGACCTTGTAATCGCTATTGACCTTTGCTAATGAAACTGTGGTGGTATCTTTAATAGCTCCTAAATACCTCCTCAAACTGCTCTGTGATCCTGACATTTCGTTCCAAGTTCCACAACAATAGAAACCTGAATGAAATCTTTAACCTCGTCACGTTAGATGGTATCTTCGATTTTTACAGACAAAGACATGAGAAAGATTTCAAATTTGGTCTTAAATCACAAAACCCTCATATCTCCTAAGAAGATAAAACATACAAATCCACTTTGTTGTGTAATCGATTCCCCTAGATTCAACAATATTCAATGTTTTAAAAATCCAATCTTGAATTCTATCAAATATCGATCTTAAAAGAGATAAAATAAACTAAAAAGAAAGAAAAAGCCTAAGATACGAAATCAGTTCCAGAAATATGGATTCCGAGATCTGTAAGAAGAAGAAAAATACCTGATCAGAGGTTTCTGGTAACAAGAACAAAAGATGAAGACGAGAGAAGAGTAAGAAACGAGGATTGAAGAAATTTAAAGGGTCTTTTGATTAATAAGGAAAGGAGTTTGATTGATAATTGGAGAAAGAAATAAAAAAGAATCGAATCGATGAATGAAGAAGACGAAGATGAGAGGTACAGAGTCAGAGTATTTGGTTGTACGTAGAGAGAAGACCAAAAAAGGAAGGGAAGACTTAGCGAAAATGAGCTAAGAGCTAACGTGCTTTTTGTATATTCTTTTTTGAAAAGAAAAAAAACAGAAATTATTAAAGTGTTATTTTTTTAAGTTTGAAAATGGTCAATTTTTGGCAATTATTCCTCGTTGGTATTAGCCAATTACCTTCCACAAATCTTTATTTAAATGTTTAAAATATGCTCTCAACTGTCGAGCTTTGACAGCATAGCTACATCTAATTTTCTTATTTTTACTAATAATTAAATTTTGTATCAAAAATTTAGTTATATGATTTTTTTAAATCAAATATGGTGGAAAAATACTACACAAATAAACATTGGTAATTGCATCATCTAATGTGAAATTTCTGCATAAAAATATACAAACAAAAAGTCCATTAGGGCAAACAAGCAGGTTCAGTTTCTCGGACAAGAGTGATTTGTATGAAATTCATATCAGTTTTATGTTGTCCACAAGCAAGACAAAGTCCTGCGGATAAATTCATACGTTACAAGATCTAAACACAATATTATCGTGAAATAGCACTCACATTAAGTCCTGCGGAGTTTGATTGATAATTGGTGTTTTCGGGGAGAAAATGGATTGTTTATCCAAAATCATTTGATGATAAGTAAATATTTGTCCATATAATTTACTCCGAAATGTAAGATATGAGAAATTGACAGATAAATGCAACACACTTATTTCGTATCCTCCAACGGATCTGCTTTCACCTATCTGCCTTATTGGTTATTAGTTCGGATGTATCTCTGATTTATAAGACTTGTAGTTAACTTCTAAATTCCACCTCTCCCATCAGAGAACCAATTCTTTTGTAACACAATGTTACTAGGAATCTTCACTTTTGGTATAAAGTTGGTACAAGGATTTCACCCTTGTCCACTCCTCTGTTTTTTGTTTACCACCGTTTATTTGTTTCTTCTTATGTAACCAAACATTCCTTGTTTCAATACTATTCTTTGAGACGTCAAGAAAAAAAAAAGTAGTACGTATTAATTTTTCATTTAGCTTACCGTGTGCATACATGCCTCATTGTACTGTATCTGGCAATCTATATATTCCCTAACTACAACAGCTACTCACACGCTAAAGAAGATAATATCAAAATGTGGTTACAAGCCCTATGCCTACCTCTTCTGCGAGTTCGTCCCATACAGGCAGGAGTGTCAAGATCACCATAATTATTGCAGTTCCAACGAGGGCCTTCCTCGACGTTCCAACCTCGGTCACATCGTTCAGACACGGTTTTTCAGGTGTTCTCTGTTCAAATCATTGTACTCTTTAGAAACAAAGTTTATGGTTGATTCACATTGAAATTGCAGAGTTGAGAAATTCTGAGTACCTGGCAGATTAATACGTAAAGTCCCCAAGGAAGTGCCAAAGGGCCGCCGAGCTGAGATGTAGGACAAGTAGCAACCATTTGTCAGCCACATATCTCAAAGTAGTACATTCGAGAGCACGAATAATAGAGGAAGGTATATATGTATCAACACCAAAACAATGGCTTTGAAACAAATGAACATACCACTCGGAGTCCAAGCATTACATATGTTGTCAAACCAAATGTAACCAGTGCATTTTTTCCGAATGCACCCTGCAAGTAACATAATATGTTAACAATTGAATTTTTTGTATGATTATCTAGGACCCTTTTCAGGACAGACAATAGTAGACACATGAAACAACTGCAGAATGGTCTAAAGATATGACACGCTCGGGAGAAGTATTCCTCTTGATACGAAACCAGATTGTTTTCAGATTTGGTAACCAGCATTTTACTAAGCAACATTAGGCTTCTCGTTTTAGAATAGATGTATACACCATCACATAAGTAAGAAAAGTACCTGTACAGCTCTTCCTCCATCTAAGCATCCCACAGGAAGCATATTGAATGCCGTTGTTGTTAAACCACACCTAAAAATTAAAGTAACCATTGTCACATCTCTGATGAATAATGGAGCATGAGCCAAGGCATTAGACGCTACCATCCAGCAATTACAAGCGGGTGGACTGAAACTGTTGCGGCATGCAAAGTTCTGCAATCAATAGGAAAATATAAACAGGTGTTGGAATTTGATTCTTTCGTCTAGGTTGAAAAGTCGCTAGCTGTGGAGAGCTTACGCGTATCCCAGAGTTGCTCTGCTGATGAGTCCAAGAAGCAATGAACCTTGAAACAAAATGCTGGGAACCTGCACCAGATCACTGGCTGCATCTGGGTTAGCAGATAGGAAGAGACCAACAGCAAACATGGAAACTGAGAGAGCAGCTCCAGCAAATGGACCAGCTAGAGAAATGTCAACTTTTGTACTCCGGTCAGGAAGAATGGACTTGAACTGTACAAATCAAGTACAAAAATTACTAACGCTACTACATCAGGCAATAATCTTTTCTAAAACACTTCAAGAGTAGATTGATGCAGTTAAGAAGAAAATGTAAACCCGTCATCGGAAGAATAAGTAGATTGATGCAGTTCAGAAGAAAAGTAGATAAATGCATTTTCGACCATAGTAGCTTTTACTTGTTTCTTTACGAGAACTTTGAAAGATATCTTTTTCAAGATGTTAATTACATCGAGGTCAACAGAGAATAATTCCTCTGAACTTGAGAAATGCAATAGAAGTGATGAGGAATACTACCTGTGTGATTGCACCAAAGCTGCCGAGTGTAATGTTTGGAATGAAGTAAGGAATGCTAAGCTTTACTTTCTTGGGAACTGCAGCAAGAAAGTGTCCTAATTCCTGCAAATAAACAAGTCATAAGTAAAACTCTGCAATCAGAGTACTATGAGCAAAATAAGAAAACTAGATATTCTTAATATAAGAAAGTTTATCATTCCACCAAGGAAGCATGTCTGCTTGATACAAATAAATTAAAAAGCATAACAGATCGTTCATAATATAGAAAAGCATTACTATAGAAACACACAAGTTTTCGCTTACATGAAACAAAAGAATTCCCAGTACACCATATGCCAAAGGTAACGCAGAGTCTACAAATGGATACAACAGCTCCATATCAGGCGGTTCAACAGCATTTGGATCGGTGAAATACTTTACCACCTCAGGAGGTAAATGGTTAATCTGTTAAAAATCAAATAACATCCATAATTGCATTTACGGATAGCCTAATGAGTGGTGTGCTAACAGATCCGTGACATAATAATGTAGTGCTTCTGGGAAAAAAGGGTTACCTGAGAAGCAATTCCTAGCTCCACAGAGGAACCAATTGTCAAAAGAAAGAGTATTAATGCAATCACATACTGCCAGAGTGTGGTTGGTCCCGGCTCTGAGACTTCTTTGCGAAGCAAACCAAAGCTAACACGGGCACCTCCACGCGGGTCTGGTCCTTCTGAGTTAGGCTCCTCAATCATGAATAAATTGTATTTATCGCCAGCAACTTCAGCTAGTTTTCTCTGAAGTTTTGCAAAAACATCCTCCTTCTTTCCTCTCAAGTTCCCAAGAAAGAGTATACCCTCGCCGAGATCCCCAAATGGCTCTTCTTTGGTGACCCAGAATGTCGAATAGCCAAAAAGTTTATCCTTTATTAACTTGACATCGGCAGGATCTACTTTCTCAGGTCCAAGAAGCTCCATCAGCTTAAAAGAGTCTATTTGGAAGCCGCTATATGTCGGATCAATAGGCGATACAGTTGACGGCTGAGGAGAAAGAGAGACAAGGTATAAAAGCTTGATCCTAACAGTCAATATACAACCTAAATAACAAAACGATCTCTTCACTGAATTCAAACTACTCGAAATTCCACTAATATAGATTGTTTTCATTGTAAAACATGAACCAAGTGGAGAAGCTATAGCAAATTTGCAGATAACACTCTAAGAGTGATGACAAGAACAAACTCAAATTAAGGAATCTAGTTCGTAGAAAGAATAGAAATCAGGACAAAGAGATAATACCCTTGAAGAAACCGAAGGAGTCTCGTCGGAACCAAACTCGTTGCTGCTGCTAGTAGTAGAGCTACTATTACTTGTCTCATCAGCTTCTTCACGAGATGCCGTTTTCACAACCGACGAGTTGTGGGTTTCTCCGATTTCTCCATCCCTGTTACCGTTTTCATCATTGCTTAAACACTTTACTACAACCCTAGGAGAATCCCTAATTCTATGAGAATCGTCTGTGCAAGAGAAACAGAGTCTGTCTCTGAATTTGGGCAATATCGTCTTTATATTCTCCCGTTGAAATGACCGAAATCTGATATTCACCGCAGCTGCGAAAACGACGCTAGTTAGAGTGCCCATAGAGTGGAGAGATCAATCAAAAGTCGAAAGGCATTCAGACAGATAAGGGAAATGTTTTGTGCGAGCTGTTATCATTTCCTCCATCTCTTCTTTCTACGGTGTGGACTTACAGAGATTATCCTCTACCGGTTTATTTTGGTTTAATGTTGGTTTTTTATTTTCTTTTTTCTTTTTAGATAACCTATTCTGTGCCATTTCTATTCTAGTAAACTGATATATTTTCTATAATATTTAGACTTATTAAATGTTGATCCCAGTCAATGACGACGATAACATTTTTTGACATCTGATTAACTAAGAAGTTGTCTGGTTCAGGTGTTTCTAAACTTGTGTTATTTCATATATATCACCACAGAACCAGATTGTAGCATAAGCAGAGCCAGACCATAGCCGGACCATAGCATAAATCATATAAATTATGGTTTAGAACTCACATATATTAAAGTCTAAAGTTGTTAAGATTTTATAGAATTTGTAGTATTTAAAGTTCAAAATATTTGGAATTTGTAGAATTTTATGGTAATTAGAATCCAAAATTTTTAGAGTTTATAATTAAGGGTGTAAAAGTTTTAGAGTTTATTAATTTTATAATAAATAATGAATTTCATGTAGTTAAAGACATGTTATGAAACTTGGGTTATGTGGTTATGTAATAGTTGTGTTGGTTTATAAACCATAATCTAAAACCAAATTGTTTTAAATTAAGTAGTCAAATTAGATAGGAGACAAATTAACTAGACATCTACTTTTTACCTATTTTTTAGTGTAAACAACCATCCAACAAAAAAAACAATTTTCATTATTAAGAACAATCTAACAAAAACATTTTTTTATTTTTAATATGTGATGGAATACCATTGGGTGAATTACTAAACAAATCTAAAATATGAGTTAATTACATTTATAGTTCGAAAATATTGAAATTATAAATCTAATCTTTCAATGTCAAATAAGCTTGTTTTACCCTTTTTTGTTTGAAAAGAAAAATAATATTACGAAACTGCCATAATGAGTATTCACATTAGCCGCACATAAAATGAGAAATACTATAGCAGATGTAGGTTTTGGTTCCGAACTGGTGTGTAGGTTTTGTTTCACGTTATGTAAGTTTAGGTAATGTATGTAGGTTTTGATTCACATATGTAGGTTTTGGCTTGTTATGCAGGTTATGTAGCTTTTGATTCACGTAATGTAGGTTTTGGTTTGTTGTGTAGGTTTTGATTCACATAATGTAGGTTTTGCGATGTAAAATAGGTTTTGGTACGTTATGTAGGTTTTGTTATGTACTGTTATGTAAGTTTTGATATGTACGTTATGTAGGTTTTGATATGTATGTTATGTAGGTTTGTTATGTACAATTACCTATGTCTCGTGTAATGACCATTTTACCCACGTCATTAAACCTCCACCTAACAGCTGCGTTTAATGGTATCGCCGTCAACTATCTATATGTTTTATCAACCTTTAAGGTATCACCTAACAACCTTATATCTTTCATCATCTTTCATTGTGTTGTTACAATTTTTAAATGGATCAAGTTAAAGTAATTCGCGGAAGATGGAGGCAAGAGGAAGATCAATGGTTCTTTTATGTTGATAAATTGTGTGGGAGCAAATTCATATGAATTCAGGCAGGAAAAAACTTGGTGGAGTTAGTTTCAGAGGTATGCAAACCATTTTAAATGATTGTTGCTCTGAGTTATAGGAGGCCGACTGAGGAAATGAGACTACTTCCTGAAGATACACCACATGTTCACTTATTTGATTATGAGTTAACACAAATCTTTGTGGAGAAGTCAAGGAGGTATATAATGCGTCTTTGTGTTGAGTTTTATGAAAGATCAGATGTAGAATCAGAAGAAGAGGTAGTTCGTGATGGAAATCTTCATGAGTCTGTAGCTGAGCAGTATAATAGGTTTTCATAACACTCTTGTAGGTTTTCGGAAAACCTACTACCGGATGAAGAGGATGAATACGTAATAAGCAGGTTTAACTACTGTGACGATCCTGATGGTGCCAGCTCTGGAGATGAAGAGTACACTCGTAGTACAGAGAACCTTAGCAGTTCCTCTAAGCAAAGGGAATTCTTTTCTAGTGAGGAGTTTTTGGTTCAAGGATTGAGTGATGTAGACTTAGCCATTGAGCAACGTTATCCAACTAAAGAGGAGTTTGAGACAAGGTTGAAGATTCTTTTTGTAACCCATCGTTTTGATATTAACGTTATAGCATCATCGCGATTCTTGTTGCGTGTGAAGTGTTGGGTGCATGGGATGCCAATGGTACCTTATAGGAACATCTATTGATAATAGCTCGTGTTTCTACATTAAAAAATATGTGGGACAACACACTTGTTCTATGACAGAGCGGTCATGTCGTGCAAGAAAAGCTAGTATGCATGTTCTAGCTCGCCTATATGTTGATATTGTTGGTGGTGTAGGTCCTTCTGTTATGCCCCTTTATGTCTTTGAGTATCTAAATAAACGTTATGGAGTTAAGGTTAGTGGTTCTTTGATGTATGTAGGTTTTGGTTCGTGTGATGTATGTTTTGGTATGGTATGTAGATTTTGGTTCACGTTATGTAGGTTTGGTTCACATTATGTAGGTTTTGGTTCATGTAATGTAGGTTTTGGTTCAAGTTATGTAGGTTTTGGTATGATATGTAGGGTTTGGTTAACATTATGTAGGCTTTGGTTCATTTTTATGTAGATTTTGGTATGGTTTGTAGATTTTGGTTAACGTTATATTGGTTTTAATTAACATTGTGTAAGCTTTGGTTCACTTTTATGTAGGTTTTGGTGTGGTATGTAGGTTTTGGTTTCACCGTTATTGATGTGATCGTGAGCAGCATAGAAGCTAAGGAACCAGAGCTGGTAGGACCAATCACGCGTTCGAGAGCTAAGGAGTTGGCTAAGGAAGCTCACTCACTCATGACTGAAGGATCGTTCTCGCCACCAGCTATGCAAGTCTTCAACATCTCCAACTTGAAGACTTCTCCTGGTAATGATAACTAGGTAACTTAGGTGAGGAAGTCTGTACTCTTTTTCCCATAGAGAGATTTGTCCCAATTGGGTTTTCTTTCATGGTTTTTAATGAGGCAGATGAAATCACTACGGCGAGTTACTTAGGAGTCTTACCATTAGGGGAATAATGTACAAACCAATCTGGTATTGTACTTAGTAGATTTTGAGGTGCACCATTAGGGGACGCCTTCTTGTTTTTATTTAAACGCTTCATTGTTTTATTTAAGTTTCAAACTACATGTTGTTTTTTTGGTTTAAAAACTACATGCTGTTCTGTTTTAGGGTTGTATTTAAACCCCAGAACTTGCTGTAAAAGTTAGAGTTGAATAATGTTAAACACTTTTCTTTGAAAGAAAATCGAGTTCTTCTCTCAATTGCTGATTCTTTGAATGCGTTCTTCGAATCTGGGATTTCATTACACGTTGTGAATTTGAATCCCTTATACCTAATCACCATCACGTTCTTCTCCTCCATCATTCCATCAGTTCTATGGACTCTAATAGAGTTTACCATCGTATCTAATAAACCCCTCGATCAATTCCGCTCAAAACTCACCACCACGTTCCTCACACTCCAATCTATCCGCTGCTCAAATTCATTCGATTCCGAGTTCTCTAGCCCCGATTTTCAGAGTCCTTTCCTAGGGAGAATCACATCAAGTGGTATCAGAGCTGGTTCTGAAAAAGGCTGAGCAAACCCTAAACGGCTGAGCAAACTCTTAACCCTTTTCTCATTCTTGTTATTTTCGAATCCATGTTGCAATAGAATTTAGTTTTATTTTGGCTTTCCTGATTGAATTAGGATTAGGGTTCGTTTTCCTAATTGAATTAGGATTAGGATTTTCCTTTTATTCCTATTTGCTTTAGGATTAGGCTTTTAGTAATTCCAGATTGCTTTAGGTTTATGATTTCGTTTATTCCTGCTTGTTTTAGGAGTATAATTTGTTATTCCAGATTGCTGTAGGATTAGGTTTTTGTTTATATCCTTGATTTGTTTTTATCTTAGAATTTGTTACTGCGATTTTAGTTTGAATTTTTCAGGTATTCCATGGAGCTTTCAGCTGAAGCTATGGAAGCTCTGAACCGAGTTATGAGTCAGCAGATAAAAGAGGCAAATCAGTCTATTGCCACTCAGCTTACTCAGCAACTAGAGCAGCTCAACAGCAAGTTTGAGGACCGATTCAAAGGTCTATTGAAAGAGCGCAGTGCTTCGGACACTGAATCTTCAGAACCACCTAGCCCCAATGAAGCTATGCGCCTCGTCAAGGGTAAAGCACACGTGGGAGAACCTTTAAGATAGCTACGCCGAACAATCAGATCACCTATCAGAGGTGGAGAAGTTCTTCATAATCATAGGAGAAACGTGGAGGGTTCAAGGAGAGCACAATCACGTCCACACCATGTTGCTGGACATAGGATTTATGTGGAGTCAGATCGTGAGCATTCAGAAGAAGGTGAAAGATCAGATTATAGTCGTGAAACATTAAAGAGACCCAGAAACAGAGGCAATGCACGAGATTATGATCCCTTGAGACAGCAGCTGAATCATATCAAGATTCAATTTCCTCCTTTCCATGGTAGCAATGATCCAGAAGCTTACCTTGACTGGGAGAGGAAGATGGAATCGAATTTTTTTGGTTCAAGGGACATATGAGCTTAATAAGGTGAAGATAACTATATCTGAATTCAATGGCTATGCACTTTTGTGGTGGGAACAGTTGGGACTCATGAGAGATCGACATAGAGAGCCTCCAATCACGACTTGGGATCAGCTTACTGCACAAATGAGGAAGAAGTTCGTTCCTGCACATTATCAGCATGAAGTTCTTAGTAAGCTTAGACGTCTAACTCAAGGAACTAAATCAGTTAGAGACTACTATCAGGAGCTGGAAACGTTAATGATCAGGGCTGATGTGAGAGAAAGTGAAGACATGGTGATGTCTAGGTTTCTTGGGGGACTTAACAGAGAGCTTCAGGATAAAGTAGAGCTGCAGAACTACGAAGATGTGCAAGAGATGGTCCATAAGGCAGAGTTGATTGAGTCGCAGCTCAAGAGGAAAGTTGGCAGAACTACTTTCACTTCCAATATTCCAAAATCGAGAGAATTCAACAAACCAGCCTCATTCAAACCAGCAACAACAACAGTTAGAGAAAAGGTTAAAACCGAGTTTAAACCCAGAAGTGGATCTTCTACTAGCAGCATCAGATGCTTTAAATGTCAAGGAATGGGACATTACTCCAGAGATTGTCCTAACAAGAAAATGTTTCTGCTGAAAGAAGGAGGATAGATTGTACCTCAAGATAGTTCAGAAAGCAAAACATAAATTGATGTAGAGGAAGAAGAAGAACCAGCAGCAGTTGGAGAGATGTTAGTAGCACGCAAAACTTTGAGTGTTCAGATTCATCCAGACGATAGGGGACAGCGTGAGAATCTCTTCCACACCAGATGTGTGGTTCAGGATAAGGTTTGCACCTTGATTATTGATGGAGGCAACTGCACAAATGCCGCCAGTGATGAGATGGTGAAGAAGCTTAATCTTAAGACTACTTCACATCCAAGACCGTATCAGCTGCAGTGGTTAGACAACAAGGGGGCTATAACCGTTTCTCAGCAAGTACTCATCAAGTTGGCAATTGGGAAGTATGAAGATGAGTTGCTGTGTGATGTGGTTCCTATGAAGAGTAGTCACGTTTTGTTGGGGAGGCCGTGGCAGTATGACAGGCGAGTTATTCATGACACCAACAAGCAGATTTTTGAGTTTAAGGGACGCAAGATCACTCTTCTACCCCTCACACCAGGGGAAATTTACAAGGATCAGCTGCATATGAATCGTAAGGATAAGGAGAAAGTGTCTAACAGCTTGTACATCAGTCACAGCGAGTTCAACAAGCTTATTGATCCAGAGATGACTAACTTTATGTTCGTTTATAAGGAGTCATTGACGAGTATAAAACCAGAAGCAGAACTTCCTCATGAGGTGATCCAAATTATTGAGGAGTATAAGGACATTTTTCCAGAAGAGATACCATCAGGTTTGCCTCCAATTCGTGGGATTGAGCATCAGATTGAGATAGTTCCGGGTTCAGTCTTGCCAAACAAACCCGCCTACAGAACCAACCCCGTGGAGACAAATGAGCTTCAGAAGCAAGTAGAAGAGCTGATGAGTAAGGGCTATATTCATGAGAGTTTAAGCCCATGTGTTGTACCAGTCTTGTTAGTGCCTAAGAAAGATGGAACATGGAGGATGTGTGTAGACTGCAGAGCTATCAACAACATCACAGTGAAGTACAGACATCCGATTCCAAGACTTGATGATATGCTAGATGAGTTATGTGGATCCACCATCTTCTCCAAAATCGATTTGAAGAGTGGTTATTATCAAATCAGAATGAGAGAAGGAGATGAGTGGAAGACTACATTCAAGACCAAGCAAGGGTTATATGAGTGGCTGGTTATGCCGTTTGGTCTCACCAATGCTCCCAGCACGTTCATGCGTCTCATGAATCACACTCTCAGACCGTTCATTGGGCTGTTTGTAGTAGTCTACTTCGATGATATACTCATCTACATCAAAGGTTTGGGAGAGCATTTAGAGCACATCCGCAGGGTTCTAGATGTTCTTTGCTCTCAATCTCTTTTTGCTAATTACTCTAAGTGTTCATTCTGTACTACTGAGGTTATTTTTCTAGGTTTTGTTGTTAGTGCAGATGGAGTTAGAGTAGATGAAGAAAAGATCAAGGCAATCAAGGATTGGCCTAGGCCTAAGAATGTTGGAGAAGTCAGAAGTTTTCATGGACTTGCTGGATTTTATAGGCGATTTATCCAGAACTTCAACACCATAACAACACCGTTAACAGAAGTAATCAAGAAGGAAGTTGGATTCAGATGGGAAGAAGCACAAGAGCAGGCGTTTTCAGCCTTGAAAGAGAAGCTTATCAATGCCCCACTTTTAGTTCTTCCTGATTTTAAGAAAACATTTGAAATTGAATGTGATGCCTCAGGAGTTGGCATTGGAGCTGTTTTGTTGCAGGATAGGAAACCAATTGCATACTTTAGTGAGAAGCTAGGAGGATCCACCAGCAACTATCCAACCTATGACAAGGAGCTGTATGCATTGGTCAGAGCACTTCAAACGTGGCAGCATTATTTGTGGCCTAAGGAGTTCGTCATTCACACAGATCATGAGTCTCTTAAGTACTTGAAAGGACAGCAAAAGCTCAACAAGAGACACGCCAGATGGATGGAGTTTATTGAGACCTTCCCCTACGTTGTTAAGTACAAGAAAGGTAAGGATAATGTAGTCGCAGATGCATTATCCAGAAGGTACACTCTAATCTTTACTTTAACTTCTAAGTTAGATGGTTTTGGGCACATTGTAGAGCTTTATGAGACTGACATTGATTTTGCTGAGAGCTATGGTAAATGCCATAAGTTTGCTTGTGATAAATACTTTAGACAGGATGGCTATTTATTCTACAACAATCGATTGTGCATACCAAGAGGATCCACCAGAGAATTGTTGGTTAGAGAAGCTCATGGTGGCGGACTGGCTGGTCATTTTGGACTTTCCAAGACCTTACTTGGATTGCAAGATCACTTGTATTGGCCTAACATGAAGTCAGACGTTGAGAGGGTTTGTTCTAGATGTGATGTATGCAAAATGGCAAAGAGTAAGGTGCAGCCTCACGGTCTGTACACACCTCTCTCTATCCCTTCTCAGCCTTGGACTCATATTTCCATGGATTTCGTGCTTGGCTTACCTCGAACCAGAAATGGTAAAGATTCTATTTTTGTAGTTGTTGACAGGTTCAGCAAGATGGCACACTTTATAGCTAGTCACAAGACTGATGATGCTGTTAGTGTAGCTAACTTGTTTTTCAGGGAGATAGTTCGCTTGCATGGAATGCCTCAAGTAATAGTTTCAGATCGAGATACCAAATTCTTAGGACATTTTTAGAGGACTTTATGGGCTAAACTAGGAACTAAGCTCACCTTTTCAACAAGCTGTCACCCTCAAACTGATGGTCAAACCGAGGTGGTGAACAGGACGTTGTCTACACTTCTCAGAGTGTTGGTTAAGAGCAACATCAAGTCATGGGAAGAATACTTACCGCACGTAGAGTTTTCCTACAATCACGCTAAGCATTCTGCCACTCTCTTTTCTCCCTTTGAAATCGTTTATGGCTTTAATCCTCAGTCACCTCTAGACTTGATCACTTTGCCTTTAAGTGTGAAATGTAGTTTAGATGGAAAAGAAAAGGCTGATCAGGTGAGGAAAATACACGCTAAAGCTAAGGAGAATATAGAGAAGAAAACAGAGCAATATGATAAGTATGCAAACAAGGGCCGGAAGGAGCTGATCTTGGAAGAAGGAGATTTAGTGTGGATTCACCTAAGGAAAGATTGATTTCCAGAAGAGAGGAAGAGCAAGCTTCAGCCACGAGTTGATGGACCATTCGTAGTCGTGAGGAGGATCAACAAAAACGCCTATCAGATTGATCACCAAGGTAAGTACAACATATCTCCAACATTCAATGTTTCTGACTTGCTTCCATATGTTGCAGATTCGGATTTGAGGACAAATCCTTTTGAAGAGGGAGAGGATGATGTGATCGTGAGCAGCATAGAAGCTAAGGAACCAGAGCTGGTAGGACCAATCACGCGTTCGAGAGCTAAGGAGTTGGCTAAGGAAGCTCACTCGCTCATGACTGAAGGATCGTTCTCGCCACCAGCTATGCAAGTCTTCAACATCTCCAACTTGAAGACTTCTCCTGGTAATGATAAATAGGTAACTTAGGTGAGGAAGTATGTACTCTTTTTCCCATAAAGAGTTTTGTCCCAATTGAGTTTTCTTTCATGGTATTTAATGAGACAGATGGAATCACTACGGCGAGTTACTTAGGAGTCTTACCATTAGGGGAATAATGTACAAACCAATATGGTATTGTACTTAGTAGATTTTGAGGTGCAACATTAGGGGACGCCTCATTGTTTTTATTTAAACGCTTCGTAGTTTTATTTAAGTTTCAAACTACATGTTGTTTTTTTGGTTTAAAAACTACATGCTGTTCTGTTTTAGGGTTGTATTTAAACCCCAGAACTTGCTGTAAAAGTTAGAGTTGAATAATGTTAAACACTTTTCTTTGAAAGAAAATCGAGTTCTTCTCTCAATTGCTGATTCTCTGAATGCGTTCTTCGAATCTGGGATTTCATTACACGTTGTGAATTTGAATCCCTTCTACCTAATCACCATCACGTTCTTCTCCTCCATCATTCCATCAGTTCTATTGACTCTCAGAGAGTTTACCATCGTATCTCATAAACCCCTCGATCAATTCCGCTCAAAACTCACCACCACGTTCCTCACACTCCAATCTATCCGCTGCTCACTCAAATTTCATTCGATTCCGAGTTCTCTAGCCCCGATTTTCAGAGTCCTTTCCTAGGGAGAATTACATCAGTTATGTAGGTTTGTTGTCTTTGATTTAGGTTTTTGTCAGTGATGTAGATGAAATATTAGAAGGCACACCGAGTTCTAAAGGAAGCCCGACAGCTGGTTAGAGGGTCCTCGGAGAGCAGCTATGAACAACTATTTGCGTATTTATTCATGATAAGAAGAGCGAATTAACACTAATAAAGCTTGAAGTTGATCAAGACAACAAATTCATGTTTCTCTTCATTGTGTTTGATGCGAGCATACAAAGATTTCCCTTCATGTGGAAGGTTGTTGTTGTTGATGGTACATTTTTGCAAGGTAAATATAAAAGTACTCTACTTACCGCCACAATGCAAGACGGAAATTTTAATATATTTCCAATTGCGTTTGGGGTAGTTTACACCAAAAATGATGAATCTTGGGAATGATTTTTTAGACAACTTAACCGTGTTATCCCGGATGATGGAGAACTAGCAATAATTTCAGATGGGCATAGGTCAATAGGCAATGCGATAAAGAAAGTATACCCACTTGCTGGTAGGGGTATATGCACCTACCAATTGCGCATCTTAATGAAGTTCAGAGGGGGTTAGTCTTCCAGCCTATTTAAAAGAGGGGAAGCTACAAATAGGTTTAAAGATTTTTATGACCTTCTTGTACAAATGCAAGAACTCAATCCTCCCCTTCATGCTTATTTACTTAGTGCTGATGTTTGATTTTAGAGTCATGTACATTTCCCCGGTAATAGGTACAACATCACCACAACGAAAATAGCTAAATCAAATAATCACGCCTTCAATGAAGCAAGGACTTTTCCAATTGTGTAACTTATTGATGCAATAAGGTCCAAGTTAACACGATGGTTGTCAGATAGGATAAAAAAAGCAAGTCTAATGACAACAACTCTCACTTCTGGTGTTGAGAAAGTGCTAAAGGTATGTAGGTTTTATGTCCTGTTATGTAGGTCTTTACTTCTTGTTACGTAGGTTTTATGTCCTGTTATGTAGGTCTTTGCTTCCTGTTATGTAGGTTTTACGTCCTTTTATGTAGATTTTGAAATATTGTGTAGGTTTTTTGTATGTTATGTAGGTTTTATGTCCTCCTATGTAGGTTTTCGAATGTTGTGTAGGTTTTGGTATGTTATGTAGGTTTTACGTCCTGTTATGTAGGTTTTACGTACTCTTGGGTAGGTTTTACTTCCTCTTATGTAGTTTTTGGTATGTCAAGAAGGTTTTACGTGCTCTGATGTAGGTATATGTATTATTAATATAAATTTTAGTATTAACGATGTATGTTTAATTATTAACGTTGTAGGGGAGAGTTGAGGAAGCCAAAATTTTCGCAGTACAACAAATAGATGAACATCAAGCACATGTGACAAACCACACCTCATCAAATGTGGTCAATTTGACGAAGAGAAAATGTTCATGCAAGAGGTATGACATGGACAAAATTCCTTGTGTCCATGCCCTAGCTGCCGCCGAAAGTGCTAGTCGTGAAATAGTCTCTTTCACTCATTGGTATTACCACACAACAACTTTGTATGATGCCTACGCAGAGTGTATTAAGCTTTGATATGTTGCTATTCCTGTTCCCGAGGAGGTTGCTAACAAGGTTATTAAGTCTTCATCGATTGGAAAACAAGCAGGCCGACCAAAAAACTCAAGAATAAAGAGTGTCCTAGAGTTTGTAGTTAAGTCTAAATGACCAAGAAAGACGTACACTTTTTCAAAGTGTTCTCAACATGACCATAATATGCGTGCTTTCCCACCGCAGACATGGCTGTTTGATACATTGTCTGCCATAAAAACTGAAATTACGACCTCTGCTGGTATGTAGGTTTTCACTTACTGTTATGTAGGTTTTCACTCAATATTATGTGGGTTTTCACTCACTGTTATGTAGGATTTACGTCCTCTGCTGTAGATATTGACTTTCTGTTATGTAGGTTTTACGTCCTCTTTTGTAGGTTTTGCTATGTGTTATGTAGGTTTTCACTCACTGTTATGTAGGTTTCACTCATTGTCATGTAGGTTTTGACTTCCTTTTATGTAGGTTTTTACTCACTGTTATGTAAGTTTTACGTCATCTGATGTAGGTTTTACGACCTTTTCTATAGGTTTTACATCCTCTTTTGTAGGTTTTGCTATGTGTTATGTAGGTTTGTAATTTATAGTTAAGTTGGGTTTTACTTCCTGTTATGTAGGTTTTTACATTAAAAAAGTAATTATCAAACCTACATCATTTGTTGTTATGTACATGTTGAAACAAGATACACAATTATATATTAAACCTACATATACATTAAACCTACATTAGAGTACATGATTAACCTACATTCGTCAAGGTTGACTGTCGAAGATCTACATACCTTGGAATCCTCCTCTCCTCGAGGACTGGGGCCAGTCATGGTAACGTCACAATCCTGGGGAAGCTCATCTAGGACCAGGGGCGAAGGTATTTGAGAGATAGGGGTGTCATGTGACACCCATGATTTTGTAAAAAATTGTTTTTATATATTAATTTCTTAATCATTAACCCTAACCTAAAATATTTTTGACACCCCCATCATATAAATTTGACTCTAATCTAATAAAACTATTTAGCCCAATATAAAATATAAATTAGGCCCATATAGATTTATTTAACCTAATTGATCAATTGTTAAAAAAAAATTTCTTAGTCGTCGAACTTCTTCTTTTTCCTACTTTTGTTGGCGATCAATCAACAACATTAGAACTTAAATTTGACTTTATTAAATTGCACAACTTTGTCAAAGCTAAGAATTGGTTCAATTATTGAAGAGTTCAAAGAAACAAAAAGAGTATTACAAAGGTATAATTTATTTTAATACTATTTCTGGTTTTCTATATTTGTTAATTGATGATTTTTTTCAATTGATAGTATTCCATGATTGATTAAATCAGAGTTGCAAGAAGACAAAAAAGTTATGATAATTGTTACTTTCAGTATAAGGTGAAAGTGGAGTCATGTGTATAGCCGTAAGAACGAAGAAAAGTTTTTTAAATTATAAACAATTGATGATTCTATTGAAACATATTAAATTAATTAAAATTTCAATGTGTCTTAAACTATTGTTTTGTTTAGGATCGGTTATTGTTATAACTTGTAAGTTATACATATCTATTAACAACTTTTTATGTGTAGGTAATTGAATAAGATGGAACGATTTTTGAAAAGAAAATCTCCCCCAAGCAACATTGATTTGGATGATTTACCATCAGATCCAGCAAAGAGAAAAAGCATTCTAAGTTATCATCCTGATCAAAGAGATGAGGTGCGGCGTAGATATTTGATGAGAGGACCTTGTCAACCTAGTGGTCATAATTTCAAACAAACATCAATAGGAGGTGTGTTACGGCGTTTTAATCCACAGTGGTTTGATCAGTATGTTGATTGGTTAGAGTACATTGTAGAAAAAGATAAAGCTTTTTGCTTATGTTGTTACCTGTTCAGAGATCAAACTGGAAAACAAGGTGGAAGTGATGCTTTTGTGTCAATTGGTTATTCTAGTTGGAATAAGACCTTTGGGGTCACTAAGCATGTAGGGGATCATACTAGTTTTCACAGTGATGCTAGGAATAAATGTGACAATTTGTTGAGACAAGTTCAGTCTATCAGACATGCATTACATAAGCAAACTAATGCTTTGAAAAATGAGTATCGAATCAGATTGAGTGCTTCAGTTGATGTTTCCAGACACTTGTTACATCAAGGATTACCTTTCCGTAGACATGATGAGTCAGATAATTCAACAAATAAAGGTAATTTCTTAGAGCTTCTCATATATACAGCTGGTCAAAATGAGGATGTAAGAAAGGTCGTGTTGAAAAATGCTCCCAAAAATAATCAGATGACATCTCCTCCAATTCAAAAAGACATTGTTCATTGCTTTGTCAAAGAGATAACTAGATCTATTATCCAAGAAATTGATAATGATGTATTTGGTTTGTTGGTCGATGAATCTTCTGATGTTTCAGATAAGAGTATATGGCTGTGGTTTTTCGCTTTGTTGATAAGTTTGGGATACTGAAAGAGAGGTTTATTGGCATTAGTCATGTGAAAGAGACATCTTCTTTGTCTTTGAAGGATGCTATTGATTCTTTGTTTGCCAAGCATGGCTTGAGTTTGAAAAAACTAAGAGGACAACACTATGATGGAGCTAGCAATATGAAGGGAGAATTCAATGGATTGAGGTCATTGATTTTGAAAGAAAGTAGCTCCGCATATTATGTTCACTGTTTTGCTCATCAACTTTAATTGGTTGTTGTGGCTGTAGCAAAAAAACATTTTGAAGTTGGAGATTTTTTTGACATGGTTTATGTTCTATTAAATGTGGTTGGAGCTTCATGCAAAAGAAAAGATATGATTCGAGAAAGTCATCGCAGAAAATTTGAAGAAGAGATTGATAATGGTGAAATTAAGACTGAAATTGGGTTGAATCAAGATATTTCACTACAAAGACCTGCAAATACTCGTTGGAATTCACATTACAACACCTTAATACGACTTGATGAGTTGTTTTTATCAATCATTGAAGTTCTTGAATATATCCAGGATGAAGGCACATACACCACCAAAAGACGACAAGCATATGGTCTTCTCAAATAGTTCCACACTTTTGATTTTGTTTTTTATCTAGAATTAATGATGATTATTCTGGGACTCACTCACAACTTGTCAAAAGCATTACAAAGACGAGTCCAAGATATCCTGAATGCTATTTCATTGGTGGAATCTACTAAGAGACAGCTGCATAAGCTTAGAAATGATGGATGGGATGATTTTCTTGCTAAATTTTTGTCTTTCTGTGAGCAAAACAAGACTGAAATTCTTAATATGGATGAGAAATTTGTTGATTCGAGAAAACCAAGGAAAAAGACCAACATAACCAACTTGCATCATTACAAGGTGGACTATTTTTACACTGTCTTAGATATGCAACTTCAAGAGTTTCATGATTGTTTTAATGAGGTAAATTCAGAACTACTTGTTTGTATGGCAGTCTTAAATCCGGCAGATTCTTTCCAACTGTTTGATAAGTCAAAGTTGATGAGATTAGCTCAGTTTTATCCTGATGAATTTAGTTCTGTAGAGTGCAAATCTCTTGATCAACATCTTGATATCTATCTTGATAATGTGAAACAAGACATAAGATTTGCTAGTCTCAAAAGTCTTGGTAATCTTTCTCGTGTTATGGTGGAGACAAAAAAGCATATATCTCATCCTTTGGTTTATCGAATTTTAAAGCTAGTTCTAATTCTACCAGTTTTAACAGCAACCGTTGAAAGATGCTTCTCTGCAATGAATATTGTGAAGACTTATTTGCGTTATCGTATTGGTGATATATTTTTTAGTGATTGTCTAGTTTGTTTTATTGAAAAATTGGTACTTGACAGTGTGACAAATGAAATGGTGATACACAATTTCCAAAATATGAGCGAGCGTAGGATATGTCTTTAATATAGTTATTTGTATTGACATTTATTTTTTTAAGGTTAAATTTATTTACATTTTTGAGAGAAAAATATTTTGACACCCATAGATCAAAATTCTGGCTCCGCCACTATCTAAGACCTCTGCTGAATACTTCATCTGGAGGAATGAAATGATGTTGGTCATTCCTTCAAATGAGACACCTAGGGCCAAACATTCAATGAAATTGAGTGCAAAAATCCCAGAATCCCCACTGCAAATCTGCTGCGGAGCTTCTTTGACCCTTGTTATCTTGTATGATGTACCAGTTAGCCTTTTTTCTGTTCCGGCGTTGCCATTTGTTTCAACAAGATTGGGATCATATTTGCGAAAGCTTTGCATTGGCCCAAAACCATACGGTCCGACATTATAGATATGTAGGAATCGTAGACTTTGATTACCTTTCACCAAGTCTACTCCAATTGTACCTAATGAGCGACCACATGCTAAAATCAAGAGAAAAAACTTATAAGCTCACAAGCACGTCACAAAACCTACCTACATAACAACACCCAAAACCTATATAACATAACTCAAAACATACATATCTCCGAGAACCTATATAACATAACTCAAAACCTACATAATAGATTCCAAAACATACATAAAAGAATCCAAAACCTACATGTCTCTGAGAACCTACATACAGAATGCAAAACCTACACATCAGAACCCAAAACCTACATAACAGAGCACAAAACCTACATGTCATACCAAAACCTACATAGCGGAGCACACAACCTACAAGTCATACCCAAAACCTACATGACAAAACTCCAAAACCTACAATTCATACCCAAAACCTATATAACAGAAGCCAAAACCTACATATACGTTGGCAACTAACCATATCTACGATCTATTGATGGCCACTATTCTCTGCATGTCATCAGGCGAAGGTTGAAATCGGTATTTTTTGTGGGCTGTCTTCATCATACCTATATAGACTTACATGTTACACAACAACATAAGCATGTAATTATTTATGTAGGTTATAAGGAAGAATTACAAATCGCATGTGACATATTCAACAAGTCTCTCCAGTTGCCTCGCCTCATAATCACCAAATGGATCATATATAGAGATTGATTGGTTGAATCCTTGCAAAATACGATTCACAATTGAACATTCTTTGAAGGGCGAAATCTGTAGGAAAATAAGAAAGAATCATAAGTAGGACTACATACCTACATTACAGAACTTAAAACCTACATATCATACGCAAAACCTACATAACGGAACCCAAAACCTACATAACAAAACCCAAAATCTACAAGTCATACCATAAACCTACATAATGGAACCCAAAACCTACATTATAGAACCCAAAACCTACAACTTCTGCTAGGTTGTTTGGCTCTTAACAGGAAGGGACTCTCAAAACTGCACATCTTAGGAGAGGACTCTCAAAACTGAGTCTTATACCTAATCTTCTCCTTCATGAAGGACATCAAGGAAATGTTCATGGTGTCAATACTTTCAACCACCTTCAACCTTTTCTCCTTTTCATTGTTTGGTGGTGACTTTTTATTTTTAGGCGGAACCAGAGCCTCCTCTATAACCACTCCCTATACAAAGAGATAATTCAATATCAGAAACCTACATCACACACAAAAACCTACATCACGTGAATCAAAACCTACATAACGTGAATCAAACCTACATAACGTGAACCAAAACCTACATCACATACCAAAACCTACATAATGTGAATTAAAACCTACATCACGTGAATCAAAAATTAAATCACATACCAAAACCTACATCATGTGAATCAAAACCTACATCACATAACAAAACCTACGTCATGTGAATCAAAACCTACATTATATACCAAAACCTATATAACGTGAATAAAACCAACTTTATATACCTTCCTTGATTTTCTAGCCGTCAATGGCCATCATCGTTAACTTCCTTTTCTTCGAGTTGTCTGTCTCCCAGAAGCTCTCATCGAGTACCTCTCCAAGTATATCCTCAATCATATTGTGGAGTGCACGGTCCCCCAACATTTCTCCCTCCCAAAAAGGATAAACTTCTTCCATCGGCTTAGGGACCATGTCTTAACAAGACGAATCTGCGAAAAAGGTTTAATTTCAAATAATATGTAACCAATAAAACCTACATAATGTTAAGCAAAACCTACATAATGTGACCCAAAACCTACATAACAGAGTACAAAACCTACATAACAGAGAACAAAACCTACATAATAGAGCACAAAACCTAAAAAACCTACATAATGGGAATCAAAACCTACATTACATGAATCAAAACAACATACCTTTCTGTTTTCTGAATTCTGCATCTCATCTTGTAGGATAACATCCAAACTTCCTTTAGCCATGCTTGTCTCCCAACGGAGCAGCGGTATATCCACACCATCTCTCCGGGAACCATAAAGTTTCCCAAGGCATTCAACGTACTTTAATGCCAATATAGCAGTAGATGGACACAACCATGTATAGTGTACATCAGCCGAGTGTATGACGCCCATTCGATAGATCTGATTAAGGATTGAAAGGTATCACGGCCCCATAGATACCTTTGAAAAATCTCCACATCAAGCACCCTTTTAGCAGTGCAAAGTGGGATCCAGCTTCCTCGATGCAAATCCAATATACCTACACAAAAGCACCCTAACATTCTCCTTTTCTCGAATGTCCAGTTCCTGAAAATAAGCGGTAAACATTCAAAACAAACCTACAAAACAATATACAAACCTACATAACGTGTACCAAATCCTATAAAACATGAACCAAAACCTACATAATGTGTGCAAAACGTACATAACGTGTATTAAAACCTTCATAACGTGTGTCAAAACCTACATAACATACCAAAACCTATATAATATGTACCAAAACCTACATAATATACCAAAACCTACTTAACATATCAAAGCCTACATAACATACCATAATCTACATAACATGAATCAAAACGTGCATATCATACCAAAACCTACCTGCATCTCTGGAATGCCTAAGTGAGTTCGTAGTAGTCCGGACCTTCGAGTAGATTCGTGTTTAACTCAGACCAGAACTCTTCATAGGATGCCTCCATATTCACTCCTTTCCGAACTAGACCACATGGCAGACCTGGGATCTCCTCAAACTCATAAAAAAAGAACCTTAATGGGCGGGTACCGACCAATATCCACATCTCATTCATTATGTTGACATCAAGTTGATTACAGAGCAATAAAGTCATTGCCTTTGCTGCCCATGTACATAACGTGATTCAAAACCTATATAACGTGATATAAAACCTATTTAACCAAACACAAAACCTACATAACTGAACACAAAACCTACCCAACCATTGCCTTTAAACCTACAAAACACATACAAACCCTACAAAATTCAATTTTAGTGCAGTTACTTTAGCCGTGAACCTAGATTGAACGATCTGCTAACCCTAAGTCTCGCACAAACTGAAACTATCTTCGAAAATCCATATACAGACTCTTGCAAACCCAACATCATCGAAAAAGTATCTCTAAGTCCAAATCTTTATTGTTAAAAGTTTACTACCTGGCCGTTTCACAAAAAATTATAGATTTAGAATTAACTTTTTATATGACGATATACAAGTCGTTGTCGCTAACAGGGTTCATGACGAGAAGTTATGGTTGGTGAAGAAGAAGATGAAGGGGAAGAGAAATTAGAGTTTGAGAGAGAAAGTTGTACAGTTTCTTTTCAATTTCTTGTCGTGAGAAAAAAATAGAATGTTGAAGATGAAAGATCAATTTCTTTTGTTTTTGTTAACCCTTATCATTTTATTTTTCTTTCAAATTTTTTTTATAACAAATTTAGATATTCTTATAATAAATTTACGCCCTTAAAATATAAGTAGTTGCATTTTTTTTTCATTGCTCATAGTTGCCTAAAAATTATTCTTGTAATTAATCTATTTTGTTGGATTATTTAGTCATTCTTTCTATTCGTAATGAAGTTATATAATGATACAATTACTTTGGAATTGTGCTAAAAAAATTTCAAAAATTATGATATTCTTCTTGACTTTGTTAAAGATTCAAGTTCTTTTTATGAGTCTTTTTTTCCTCCAAAATTTTTTTATGCCATATGTTTTCATCTCAACATTTTTCCGACATTTTGTTTCATCTTATAATTTATGTTTCAGTATTTATAAATTTTGACAAGAGATCTCATAAAAAAAATTGTATATTACCTTGTAAAACCTTCTTTGTAAATTATCTTATAAAATCTTATAAAAATGATTTTATAAGTTGTTAAACCTTTTAAGTAAAAGTCATCTCATGGATTTAATCATCAAATGGAGTTATAAAGTATTATATTTGGCTTGACTTACTACATTTAATCATTATCATTCGTTAATGAGATTTATAACTTATCCTATTAAACTTAGTAAATATATATTTATTAAGATTTATAATTTATTCTATTAAAGTTTATAAATAAATAATTTTGAAACAAAGTAAAATAAATAATTATGAAACTAAAATAAATAATTATAAAGTAAAACAAATATTCGGGATATATGGATATAAATCTCCTATAGCAGTTGTGAGAAGTGCTCCTTGACCACTACCAAAGTCTTATCAACTCCAAAATGGCCCATGAGGTCTCCTCCATGAGCTTCTCGAAGCACTAGATCACAAATGGATCCTTGAGGAATGCAAAGCCTTTTGTCCCGAAAGAGGTACCTTCATGCTTTTAAAACATGCCAAAAGCTCTTTTGTCACACTCTTTATAGATATCTCCAAAGTCTTTATCCTCTACATAAGCTTCTTAGATGAGTTCAAAACCCAAAACCTTAGCATCCATGATGGTGATAAGCGCATGTCGTCTTGAGAGTGCGTCTGCTACAACATTGTCTTTTCCCTTCTTGTACTTGATCACATAGGAAAAAGTCTCCACAAACTCAATCCATCTATCATGTCTCTTCTTTAAGGTAGTTTAAGCCTTTAGATGCTTCAAAGTCTCATGATTGGTATGAATCACAAACTCTTTCACAAGAAGATAATGTTGCCAAACTTCAAGCGATCTCACTAAGGCATATAGTTTTTTGTCATAAGTTGGATAGTTTAGTGTTAGTCCACTTAACTTCTCACTAAAAAATGATATTGGAAGTTTGTCTTGAGTTAGCACAGCCCCAATACCCAAAGCCCGACGCATCACACTCCACCTCAAATGTTTTCTCAAAGTTTGGTAGCGCTAGAACGGGAGCTTGCGTCAAACGAGTTTTAAGCTCAACAAAGGCCTTTTCTTGTGGCTCTTTCCAAGAGAAGGGAACTTCCTTCTTGATCACTGATGTAAGTGGAGCAGCAACGGTGCTGAAATCCTTGACGAATCGTCGGTGGAAGATAGCTAAACCGTGAAAACTTCTCACATGTCCAATGGTTGTTGCAGTCGGTCATTCCTTTATAGCTTTAATATTTTCTTGATCAACCCTAATACCCTACAAACTCACAACAAATCCTAAAAACAGAAGCTCATTAGTGCAAAACGTGCACTTCTTGAGGTTAACATAGAGGCCTTCATGTCGAAGAGTCTCTAAAACTTGCTCAATGTGCATTAGATGATCCGATAAACATGAGTTTCAAATCAAGATATCATCGAAGTATACCACTACAAACTTACAAATGTAGGCCCTTAGAACGTGATTCATGAGCCTCATGAAAGTACTTGGTGCATTATTTAAGCCAAAAGGCATCACCAACCATTCGTACAAATCTTGCTTGGTTTTGAAGGCCGTCTTCCACTCATCGCCTTCCTTCATTCAAACTTGATGATAACCTCTCTTTAGATCAATCTTTGAGAAGATTATTGCTCCATGTAACTCTTCTAACATGTCAACAAGGCGAGGGATCGGATGCCTATACTTGATGGTAATGTTGTTGATGACTATACAATCCACACACATTCTCCAAGTCCCGTCATTTTTTGGTACAAGTAACACCGAGACCGCACAAGGACTTAAACTTTCACGGATATATCCCTTAGCCATGAGGTCTTGAACTTGCTTTTCAAGCTCTTTTGCTTTTTCGGGATTTATCCTATATGTCGGCCGATTTGGAAGGCTTGAACCGGGTACCAAGCCTATTTGGTGTTCAATGCCACGGTAAGGAGGTAAACCCGAAGGAATGTCTTCTGGAAAGATATCCTTGAACTTCTCAAGTAATTCAACAACTTCTTGACAAAGATCTGCAGTAGACACGCCTAAACATACACTATCCTTGAAGATCATTAGTAGCACAATTTGTTTTAAAAGTAAAGACTTTTGAATATCAAAGGGAGGAACATATAGAGAGGTCTTACTTATCTTAGAATATTGACTCATCTTTACTTGTAAGTCATGTACTTGAGCCGGAGTGAGAGGGGGCAAGTTGTATTTACACTTCTCATGCATGAAGGAGCAGAAGTTTATCCTCCCATCATGCTTGGTCTCCTTATCGAATTGCCAAGGTCTGCCTAAAACGATGTGACCATCTTGCATTGGCACCACATCACATAACTCTTGATCACGGTACTTCTCAACACTAAATGGTACCATGACTTGCTCGACAATCCTTATCTCGGTTTGATCATTCAACCATCTCAAGTGGTAGGGCCTTGGGTTTTTTGTAGCGGTAAGACCTAGCTTTTCAACCATTGACATGCTAGCTATATTAGTACGAGAACCACTATCAATGATAAGACTACATACCTTATTATGCACGGTGCACTGAGTGTTGAAGATATTTTCTCTTTGAGTCATTTCCTCGGGGTCGATTATAGCACTCAAGGCTCGTCTCGTGACAAGCAAGTCACATCGGGGTACTCTACACACTCCTCATCGACGTCCATCTCATCTTGAGACTCAAACTCTCCACAATTTGTCAGAATCATGACTCTTCAATTTGGACACTCTTTAGCCATATGTCCCCTACCTTGACATTTAAAGCAAGTGATGTCATGAGTCCTAGATATGTTAGGAGCTTTACTAATCTCAGTTTGGTTTGTTTTGGAGGTTCCTTGGTCTGGTTTCTTGAACCGAGATTCAGTCTTCACATTCTTGGACTTTTCTTGTGGCCTAGCGGGTGCACTTTGCCAAGTGGTTTGATTCCTAGTTCGAGTTAAAGCTGCAGCCTTACTCTTGATGTGTTGTTCAGTTTGAGTGGAAAAGTGTAGAAGCTCACTAAACTCATGGTAAGGTTGTCATTCCACCTTTCGAGCTATTCTCTCTTGAAGGCCATCGAGAAATTGAGCCATAAGATTCTCCTCGGACTCCTCGGTCTCGATTCAGTTTCGAAGTTGTTCGAACTCCTCAAAATATTCCTCCATGTACCTATTACCATGTACCAACTTACGGAAACGTTTATGTAAGTCTCTATGAAATAAGGAGGGACATACCTTTTCCTAATATTGAATTCATCTCGTGCCATGTACTGATTTGGGCATAATGGTGTCTTCTCCTCTCGAATACATCTCTATTGCACCAAGATAGTGCATGACTCGTGAGTTAAGCTACAGCAAAGCTCACCCTTTTGTGGTCAGCATAGTGGTGACACTCAAATATGTACTCAAGCCTTTTTTTCCCAATCGAGATAGGCTTCCAGATTAACTCCCCCCCCCCCCCCCCCCCCCCCGCAAAGGTTGGTGCGGTGAGTTTTGGGTCGTGAGCTCTCAAGGGATCTTCTTGCTCACGTCCTCTATGATATGGATCACGTTCATGTCCTAGCAGCTTGGAACACGCCTGGGCCGCTTGGAACCACACATAATCATGATGATGCGATTGATCCAGATCTCGACCCAGAGCCATATGGTCTAGGTTGTGCATATGGCTCTGGGTCGAGATCTGGATCAATTGCATCATCACGATCAGAACCACCTTTCGCGTGTGGTGATGTCGACCTTGCTCGGACAAGGTGTGGTTCCAAGAGGCCCAGGCGTGTTCCAAGTTGTTGGACTTGGGCTTGTATTTGAGCCAACGTCTCAGCTAGACTAGGAGTTGCTTCAGCTGGTTCACTCATATCTTCAAAGAAAGAAAAAAAATCCACTATAAGTCAAAGTAGAGAAAAGAAATGAAAATCATAATTTTATTGCGAAATGAGTTTTAGGGAAACTATGATTTTATGTGAATTTGTAAAGATTACATTTTCTTCTTCTTCCTAGGTGCTCTTCAATGGCAAAAGAAAACTTGCAACTAATTTATCTAACCCTAGATGCACGTCCTAACCACACAAGAAACATCTAACCAACTAATCCACTTAATAGGCACACTTCGATATTCTATCTTTTTATTTGAAGCTATTGAAACAACCTATGAATCTTCAAATACAGAATGAAAATATAAAGTTATAGGATAGATAGAATCTTGTAGGAAACTTGGGTTCTGATACCAAATGATATAAGATCTGTAGGTGCTTATACTCGGAGGTTAGGTGGAGATTAGACAAAGGGTATGGTTGAAGAGCTTCCTTTGTGAAATCGATTGCTCGGGTTTAAATGGGGATTTATGGCAGCCAAAAGTAGGATGATAAGGTCCTTGATAATGTACGAGTTCACTCTGGTTTCAAGGGGAAGCCTCACGAGAAAACAAGAGAAGAGAGTAAAACGGCGGCTAGGTTTTAGCGTACACACTTTAGAGAGAAATTCATACTTTATTGATTTAAACTTATGAGGAATACATGGATGCAAGGAGACCTTATAAAGGGTCCTATCATCTAGCCCTAAGGACTTGACTCAAAGAAAAGTAAAAAATAAAAAAGTGCATAAAGTAAAAAACATAAAAACGGGCAAACTTGTACCAAATGGTACAAGTGAGCTTTCTTCCACAATTTAGAGGCTTAGCTCGACTCTATGGCCTCAATGGGCCTTCTTTAAATTTCTTAAGACTTTACGACTCAATGGACTGGTTTTGAAAGGACCTACAAGATGCTCAAGTAATTTCAAGAATAGACACAAAACGTACCTTGGAAAGTTGGAGGAGGGGCCACGTCGATTTTGTTGGTTCCAGGTCAAGCTAGGTTCCATAATTGTTCTTCATAAGGTAATCTTGGTGCTCTAAGTCACGTTCTTGATGCCCAATGCCATCATGCTCCTTAGAAGCTCCATCCGATCCTAGCTTCACGAGCGCATGTGAGTCGCGACAATGACTTTGATCGAGTTTGATACAACGAGGTGAAATTTCTTCAAGTCCATGATCTTGTGAGCTTCCTATGATGTTGGTGAGGACTTCTCCAACCCTTTCTCCCATCTTCTTAGCATTGCATCTTGTCATAGGTTTGTTTGATCATATGCTTGATATTATGACTACATCAACTTACGTGATGTGTTTATAGGGACTGAACTACTCAAGCATGATCTTGGTGATATGAGCTTCAAAATTAAAAACATGCCATTTCTCTTTTTCCATGTTACCAGCGATTCTTGTTTTGGAGACTCCATATCCTTATGCAGTATTATTTACATCTTGTTGAACCCGAAGTATATGAGCTTCCCTCTCTTTTGGATTTAAATGAACCACATAACGTTCAACAGCCAAATGTTCTTCATGAGGTAGAAGCATTAGAGCTTTAGAAAAACCTCGCAAACAATCATGAGTGATTTGGATAGTCGCAGTTTGATCTTATTGGTGGGTAGGTTAAAGATCCTTTTTCACTTTAGGCGTTTCTGCTCTCTTCCCTGATTTATTCCACGAACACACAAACATCTCATGTGATAAGTGTTGGTAGTGGAAACACCAATTTATTATCTTCTCATATTTGTACTCAATTAGAACTCATTCATTAGAAGGTAAAAGTAAAGCCTTCTTTTATTTGGCTAGATTCTTAATGTTAAAGCGAATCTTTACTCGGATGTAGTCAGTTTACTGGGATAATTTAGCATTGTAGGCAATTTCCACAAATTTCCATATAGTAGAAGAAAGATGATAAATGATCTCAATTGCGTAGTAGTTAACTGGCATATTTCAGATTTGGATCCAAACATCAAAGGATTCTAAGTCATATAGTCGCTAGATTTGTGGCATAACATCAATCATTTTTCCCATCAAATGGCATTGTGGATTAAGGAGCTTACCCAATAAACTTGGAGCAGACACGAAAGTGAGGACTATCTGGCCGAGAAATCAAATCCTCTTTACCATATAAGCTCAACGATTGTATTGCTTTCTAGAGATGTGGAGCCATTATTAGGGAAACAAAGCAGAAGCGGAGTAGATTCGAGTGGCGGAAGAAGGCGACTTTTAGGATTAAAGTTAGGTGGTAATGAGCGTTGATATTTCTCTAGTATTTGGGAAGTCACCATAACGAGGAGCAATCAAATATATTTTATGATACGAGGTTCGAGATGCTTCTCTAAGGTTGATGAGAGCGGGTTATCTCCAAGAGAACGGAGTGTACTTCCTTGGTAAGAAAAGTCGGGGGCGCGATCTTGCAGTGTGTTCTAAGTCTTAAACAAACGACTAAGCTTGCTAAAGACTAAGGATTTCTCTTTGAGAGAATTGTGTTCTTTATTGATATCAAAGTTGGGTAATTTGTTACATGGCTGCAAGGAGACCTTATATAGGGGTCCTAAGGCCGACTCACTTAAAGAAAAAGGAAAATATGGGTCGTAGCCCATTAAAAAAAATAAAAGCCCAAAAAAGCCTACGGGCCTTAAGACTCTCTATCCTAAGGTGTTGGAGTTGTTGGGCTTGTTCTTGCAAAAAAATTTATTGTAAACACAAAACAAACCTTGTAGGACGCGATAAAGGGCCAAGTCTTGTTGGTTACTTCCAGCTCGGGTCTTGTCGATTCTTGGTCCTCTTGGTCAGTTTCTAAAGGGTCTTGAAGGTCTTGGTTCTTTTCTTGTTGTGCTGATTCGCCTTGACTTGCATTATTGACCTCTCCCGCGCACCTCAAAGAAGTTCCAATGTCGATCTTGGAGCATTCCGGGAAGGGAGCGTTCTTGGAGCAGTCTAGGGAGGACACGTTCTCCTCCTTGTTCAAGATTTTAGCTACATATTTTCCTAGCTGTTCTCTAATCTTGTGTCTCCTAACTCGAGTCATTGGCCTGCCTAATTCAACCGGCTTGATTATTTCATCATTCCCTCTCTCTTGAAGATGCTCCATCTTGGGTGCATCATCATCGTCGACATGAAACGGGGAGAGATCAACAACATTGAAACTTGAAGAGATATTGAACTCACCAGGCAATTCCAATCGGTAGACATTGTCATTGATCCGTTCAATTACTTGGAAGGGACCATCGCCCCGGGGCGCGAGCTTGGACTTACGCTAGTTCGGGAAGTGCTCCGGATGCATGTGTACCCAAACCCAATCGCCCGGGTTGGATATCCCAACCTTGCGCCTTTTGTCCTCTCTTTGCTTGATTGCTTCCGCCTTCTTTTCTAAATTATCCTTGACTTTGAGAAGTAATTTGCAGACTAGTTTTGCTTTGACACTTGCGTCCTTGTCAAGGTAATGGCGAGGAGGGACCGGTGTAAAATCTATTGGCATCAACAGGTTGAAACCATATACTACTTCAAATGGTGAAAACTTAGAAAACGAGTGATTAGCTCGGTTATAAGCAAATTCAACCATAAGTAAGCAGGAAAGCCAGTTAGTTAAATTCTTACCGACCGTAGCTTTAAGTAAGGTTCCTAGCATATGTTTTACCACTTCAGTTTGGGGATGACAAGTGGTCGAGAAGAGCAACTTGGTGTCTAATTTCCGCCTCAAGGTCCTCCAAAAGTGGCTTAGGAACTTGGTGTCTCGATCGGAAACAATATTCCTCGAAACTCCATGTAGGCACACCACTTCCTTGAAGAATAGGTTGGCGATTTGTAATGCGTCATTGGTCTTGCCCCAAGGTATGACGTGAGCCATCTTTGAGAAACGGTCCACTACAATAAAGATTGAGTCCTTATGCTTTATCTTTGGGAAACCTAAAACAAAATCCATTGAGATATCCTCTCAAGCAGCATTAGGAATATGTAAAGGGAGATAAAGGCCATGAGGGTGGGACTTAGCTTTAGCCTTAAAACATGTTGCACATTTGATGCACAGCCGCTCCACATCTCTCCTAAGATGAGGCCAAAAGAAATGCTCAACCATCCTGGCTAGAGTTTTGTCAACACTGAAGTGTCACATGAGTCCTCCGCCATGCGCTTCCTTAAGTATCAAGTCCCTCATTGATCCTTGCGGTATACACAACCTCTTTTCCCAAAACAAGTACCCTTCATGGATGTAGTATGATCTGAAGACTCCTTGTTGCAAGCTTGATAGATGTCTCCAAAATCTGGATCCTCCTTGTAGTTGTTCTTGATGAACTCAAATCCTAGAACTTTGGCGTCCATGATGGTGATGAGGTTGTGCAGTCTCAAAAGAGCATCCGCGACTACATTCTCTTTAAAGAGCATTAGTAACACGGTTTGCTTGGCACACAAAGTTTTCTCTATGACACTCGGAGTCACAAGTTAAGAAGGTTTACTTACCTTGGTGGACTGAACCATCTTGATATGGAGCTCATGTACTTGAGCTGTTGTCAAGGGCGCTAAGCTATACTTGCGCTTGTCAGGCACAAACGAGTATAAGTTCATGCGCCCGTTGTGTAGAGCGTCCTTATCAAACTGCCAAGGTTGGCCAAGCAGGAGATGTCCCGCTTGCATGAGAGCTATATCACATAGTGTCTAGTCTTGGTATGTTCCAATGCTGAAAGGAACGGTCACTTGCTCGGAGACTTTAATCTCGATCTTGTTGTTGAGCCATCTCAAGCGGTACGGTCTCGGGTACTTGGTGGTGGTGAGTTCTAATTTTTTGACAAAGGACTTGCTAGCCACGTTAGTACAAGCACCACTACCTATAATAAGACTGCATACCTTGCCGCTAAGGGTACATATCAAGTGGAAGATATTTTCCCTTTGTGCGGTTTCATCCAGCACGACCATAGAGTTCAGGACGCGGCGAGCTACAAGGAATTCCCCTAATTCCGAGTATGCTACAATCTCCACAGCCTCTCCTACAACTTCATCTACTTTCATCTCGTCCTCATCTTGTGATTCATACTCTCCGCCTTTGGTAACAACCATTACCCTTCGATTCGGATATTCTCTCGCCATGTGTCTGCGACCTTAACACTTGAAGCACACAATGTCATGCATTGTAGAAGTATTTGGAGCCTTACTAACCTCAGGTATTGGAGTCTAGGTTGATCCTTGATAAGCTCTCTTACGACGAGTCTCGGTCTCAACAGTTTTGTCCTTGTCTTGTGGTCTCGGGCGGGCGCGTTCTGATGTTCCTCATATTTTGTCGGTTTTGAGCTTATAATTACAATTACATTTGGGAAATTCGTCTATGTTTTATTGAGATTTCAGGTCAAAAACTTTCAGAGTTGGAATCATGTTTGAAGGTGGACTTTGGAGAGGTTTGAAGCACTTTCCGGCATTTTCCACGAAATGAAGGACCGATCGATCTATCAAGGATCGATCGATCAATGATCTGAAAGGATTATGCGCACGATCCGAAAAATGATTTGGTTTTTGAGAAAATTGATTCATCATCCAAAAGATTGATCGATCAACCAAGGATCGATTGATCAAAGGATTTCGCAGAAACCTAATTTCACGATTTTCAGCTCTTGTTTTGGGCCCTATAAATACTATTTTCCTATTTTTATTTGAGAGCCGTCTTTGAGTTGAGGGAGAAAGAATTTTAGAGATTTTTAAGAGTTTGTAAGCTAGGAAGAAGATCTCTTCATACTTGAGAAGAATTTATAAATCCTCTTTATTTCTGTTAATGCAATTTTAGTTTCAGTTCATCATGACTTGTCAATTTGTTGTTCTATGTGTGAGTAAATCTTAGATTAGATCTAAGGATTCTAGGGTTTTAAAATTCACTGTTGGGGAAAAAATAGGATTGACGAATAGATGATTCTCCTTCTAATACTTGAGTCAAATGTATAGATTAGCCTGATCACCTAGTCGATGAATTTAGGTTGTTAATTTTCCTGAAGATTTTTAAGAACTAGAACTAGACTAGAAGAGCAATTCCTTCATTACCAACGAGAGTTGATGGTAGGTTAGATTGTGGGTAATTGAACCTAAACGATAAAGCCTATCTGTAATCTGAAACCAACAAGAGTTAGGACCTTTAGGTTATTAATAGAGGGGTAGATTCAACGAGAGTTGGCTTACCTTTATTTAAGTTCAAGCCGAGAATAAGATCAGAGTAGTTCCTGAATAGTTTCCCTGACAAGAATTCTAACTCTTGAATGAATACACGACATCCAATTACTTTAGTTATTTGATTACGTTCACATTAAAGTTGTTAGAATTCACTTCCCTCATTTGATTGATATAGCTTGCGATTCAATAGAAATTGAGAGTGTAACTTGGTTCTCTAAGGAATTCAACCCCTAAGTACTATTACGTTTGTTGTGCACTTGCAGTATGATATAGGGTTAAAACTCGTAGTATCAAGTTTTTGGCGCCGTTGCCGGGGAACCAACAATTACCTTTTGATTTTCTGTTTACAGTTTCAAGTCTTTATCGTTACTTACGTTTTTCTTTTTATTTGTTTTTGTTCTTTTCCAGGTGTATGACCAGAAGTCAAGGTTCAGAACACCTATTCAACTTAGATAATCAGGAGCTTGCGAGAGTTGAAAAAGAAAACCGAAGAGCCAGAAATATGAATCATCCAGGAAATAAAGCACAGGATCCGCAGGACATGGCCACAATGGTGCAATAGTTGCAGAGAGAGTTGGCTGAGATTAGGAGAGTACGAGAGCCTACTCAACGCAGAGCGATAGACGACATGGACACTCCTCACACTCACTATCGAAATCGCTAAACTATTCGATCTCCTACTATTGAGATGAATGATTATGAGATTAAACCTCAACTCATTTATGTCTTCAATGGACTTCCAGGGGAGAATCCTATGGATCACATAGAGAACTTCGACAACATATGTGGGATCACTAGCTCTAATGGTGTGCCTGCTGATTATGTGAAGTGTAAGCTCTTCCATCACACTCTCAGACAGAGCTTCCAGGTGGTTGCGTTCACTACCTCCAGGATCACTCACCACGTGGGATCAGGTTCGAGCATCATTTCTTGATCAATTCTACACGAAATCCAAGACTACAGCTCTAAGGAGCAAGATTTCATCGTTTCAGCAACGATCTGAGGAATCTTTGAATGAAGCATGGGAACGTTTCAAGGAGTACCAGCGAGATTGTCCACACCATGGATACTCGGATGAGCAGCTTCTCAACACTTTCTACAGTGGAATCGAGTGGGAGTACAAAAATTCCTTGAATGCTGCCAGCAATGGGGACTTCATGACCAACACTAGGGATGAAGCTTTCACTCTGATTGACAACTTAGCTGTAAGTTCTGGTAGTCATTGTCTGGAATATGATCGGACTCGGAAGGTAAACAGTGTGCAAATTCAGAGGATCGATGACATTGCTGAGAAGTTGGATATCCTGATACAAGCAAATCAGGGTAATCAGAAGAGTGCCAATCAGGTTGAGGACAGCAGAGAAATGGCTCAGGTTCAAGATGCTTCGGCTGGTTCTGAAGATCAAAGGGAGGTCGACTATGTTAACTGACAGAATAGGGAACAGAACCCGAACTACCTTTCCTACAAGAGCACTAACGTTGAGAACCCTCATGATGTCACTTTTCCAGCACCCACACTGCCTCAAGGGTCACTTTTTAAGGGAAAGCCATTCGTCCAGAACTCAGGCCAGACATGGAACAATCAGAAGCCGTTTGCTCAGAACACAGGAGGGAGTAATTAGCAAAGACCGTACAAGTCTTATGTACCACCACCAATGCAGCAACAACCTCCAGCAGCACCTTCAGGAACGTAGAACGAAGAAATTAAGGCTCTGATTCAGCAACTCGCTGTTGAGCAGCAAAAGATAACCAAGGAGCTTAATGCTAAGATGGATAACATCTAAAATGACATGAATGGGAAGTTTGAGTCAGTTTCTATGCACATCAAGAAGCTAGACTAACAAGTTGCTCAGACTGCTGAAGCTATTAGACGCCCCCAAGGAGCCTTACCTGGGAAGGTTGAGAAGAATCCTAGAGAATCTTGCAATGTGGTAAAGTCTGAAGCAGGGAGTTCGGTTGAGAGTAAGCATAATCCTCCTGCTCCATACCCTAAGGAGCTTGAGAAGGTAGAAGATCAAGGAGAGTTCACTATACCTTGCCGGGTTGGACAGCTGGTTTTCAGCGATGCCCTATGCGATTCTGGAGCTAGTATCAATATTATCTCCTTGGAGACTATGTAGAAACTTGGTATTGAGCTGATGCAGGAACATCACTCCTCTGTTTCGTTTGGATATGCATCTTCCAAGATCCCTAAAGGAAGACTTGTTGACTATAGTCTCCTGGTCGGGAATTGCAAGATCCCTACAGACTTTACGGTTGTTGAAATGGCAAGAGAAGGAGTTGTTCCAATCTTGTTGGGAAGGCCATTCCTCAACACACATAGGGCCAAGTTAGACTTTCGAAGTCAGAGAGTCGTGTTTCATATCCCATTCGAGCTTCTTTGAGTCGTTTCTGTGGGATGATTCAAGATGATGAAGAAGACAGTGACTGTGACGAGCAGTATGAGTTGTTTCGCGAACATAAGAGGGACTCGCCTGAACATCAAGACACTTGTATACTTTATCGTCTTGACAAATTCTGCAACTATGATGTTAATGGTCTTGTTATCAAAATTTTTGCAAGCAGCCTTGGCTTTGATACTGGTGGAGTCAACACGGTCAAAGAAATAGGCTGTGATGGAACTATTGCATTTCTGGATGCATCAGGAAGGACAATACATAAGAAAGATGAACAGTTGAAAAAGTTCATCATTGAGGAGATCAGTGTCCAAGGAGTGAGCAAACCTCACTCAAGCAGTTCCGCCATCTGAATGGCGTTCGAGTCAAGCTAATGACTGTAAAAAAGCATTGAGTGGGAGGCAACCCACTATTAGGTAGTTTATTTTTTTTCGTTTTTCCTTTCAATTTGATTTCATTTTTGTTTTGGTGTCTTTGTTCAAAAGTAGAAAGCTCTCGAAGGCACAAATCGATCGATCTACCAATGATCGATCGATCAAAAGCACACAGTAGGTTGCGCACGATCAAAAGCACGACTGAGCATAAAGCATAGATCGATCAGGAGTAGCGCACGATCCATTGCACGACCAAGCACACATGGATCGATCGAGCAAGGAGAGCGCACGATCCGTTGCCCGACCAGATAAGCATAGCCTGACCGAATGAGCAAACACCGACTAATCGAGCACAAAGAACGCACGATCCATAGCACGACATGAAAAGCATGGATCGATCGAGCAGTAACACCGCACGATCCAGAGCACAACATGAAGAAATATGGATCAATCGCTTAATTTAGGAAGAATTTGCGCACGATCCATCGCCCGACCGAGAAGGTAAGGACCGATCGATCTATCAATGATCGATCGATCAATGATCTGAAAGGATTATGCGCACGATCCGAAGAAAGACTTGGTTTTTGAGAATATCGATAGATCATCCAAAAGATCGATCGATTAACCAAGGATCGATTGATCAAAGCCTTTCGCAGAAACCTAATTTCACGATTTTCAGCTCTTGTTTTAGGCCTTATAAATACTCTTTTCCTATTTTTATTTGAGAGCTGTCTTTGAGTTGAGGAAGAACGAATTTTAGAGAGTTTTCAGAGTTTGTAAGCTAGGAAGAAGATCTCTTCGTACTTGAGAAGAATTTCTTAATCCTCTTTTCTCTGTTAATGCAATTTCAGTTTCAGTTCACCATGACTTGCCCAATTTGTTGTTCTATGTCTGAGTAGATCTTAGATCGGATCTATGGATTCTAGGGTTTTAGAATTCACTGTTGGGGAATAAATAGGATTGATGAATAGATGATTCTCCTTCTAATAGATGATTCTCCTCCTAGTCGATGAATTTAGGTTGTTAACTTTCCCGAAGATTATTAAGAACTAGAACTAGACTAGAAGAGCAATTCCTTCACTACCAACGAGAGTTAATGCTAGGTTGGATTGTGGGTAATTGAACTTAAACTATAAAGCCTATCTATAATCTGAAACCAACAAGAGTTAGGACCTTTAGGTTATTAATAGAGGGGTAGACTCAATGAGAGTTGGTTTACCTTTATTTATGTTCAAGCCGAGAATAAGATCAGAGTAGTTCCTGATTAGTTTCCCTCACAAGAATTCTAACTCCCGAATGAATACCAGACATCCGATTACTTTAGTTATTTGATTACATTCACATTAAAGTTTTTAGAATTCACTTCCCTCATTTGATTGATATAGCTTGCAATTCAATAGAAATTGAGAGTGTAACATGGTTCTCTGAGGAATTCGACCCCTAAGTACTATTACGTTTGATGTGCACTTGCAGTAGGATATAGGGTTAAAACTCGTAGTATCATGTTCCAGGGAGCGTTATACTTGGGGGGGATGGGCGCAGTCGTCTTCCTCTTTATGTGTTTTTCAGCTTGTATGGCAAAGTGCAAGTCGTCTTCCTCTTTATGTGTTGTTCAACTTCTATGAAAAAGTGTTATAACTCCCTTAACTCATGATATGGCTGCCTTTATACCTTCCTAGTGATGCGGTCTTGCAGACCATCTCTCCGAATTGAGGCATAATGGCCTCCTCGGGTTCTTTGGTTTCTAGCTGATTCTTCAGCTTTCGAATTCTTCAAAGTAGTCTTACACGAACCTATTTCCCTGTACTAACTTACGAAAGCTTTTCTGTAAGTCTCTATGGATATATGGAGGCACATACCTTCTCCTTATATTAAATTTCATCTCGTCCCAAGTGGCGACTTTGTTATAGTGGTGATGTCTTCGTTCGGCTAGGTCGCGATCCCACGAGGACAAGGCGTTGTCCGTGAGTTGAGCAGCAGCAAAGCTCACTCTTTTATGATCCGCATAATGGTAGCTCTTAAAGATGTACTTCATTATTTTCTCCCAATCGAGGTATGCTTCCGGATCTATTTTACCGGCGAAGGTGGGCGCAGTAAGCTAGGGGTCGATGTTGGTGTGTACCGGATCGTCTTGCTTGCGTCCACGATTATGGGGGCCTCTTCCTAATGTGATATGACGCTTAGGTGGAAGGTAATCCAGATCTGGATCAAAGTCTCTCTCTTGGTAAGCATCTGAGTCATCGTCCCGGGAGTGCAGGGACACTCGAGTGTTGGCGGGTCTCGGCTCCAAGCGGTCCATTCGAGTGTTGATGGTATGAAGCTGGGCTTGGAGTTGGGCCAACGTTTCAGTTAGGGTGGGGGCCTCAGCTGGGGTTTCCATGTTTCAAAACAAGAAACAAATAGTTATCTTTTCTTTTTTTTTTCTTTTTTGTAAAAAAAAGAATTTGTAAAAATGGAAAATACGAAAAAAGCAAGATAAACTTCTATTATTATTATTTTTTATCTTTTTAGATTGAGCACTAAGAACCCTAACCGTCACAATCAAGATATAGATTGGATCTTAAGCAGCAATGGTTAATTTACTCGAGAACGAATCTAACAACCTATGTGAAAGTGAAGACAGTTTTAAAATTAAATAGAGCAACAAGTAATGATAGATACAACCTTCTAGGAAATCTTTGGCTCTGATACCAAAATGTTATGAGATTCGAGATGATTCTCTAAGGTTGATGGGAGTGGGTTCTATCCAAGGGAAGCGAGTGTACTTCCTTGGTAAGAAAAGTTGGGGGCGCGGAAGGGGTGGTCTGAGGAGCGATCCACAAGAAGTATGGTGGGCTCCCTGATACAATCAAGCACACTCTAGATCAAGGGTAAATCTCTCGAGATCTTGCAGTGTATTCTAAGTCTTAGACAAACGACTAAGCTTGTTAAGGACTAAGGATTTCTCTTTGAGAGAATTGTGTTCTTTATTGATATCAAAGTTGAGTGATTTTTTACATGGCTACATGGGGACCTTATATAGGGGTCCTATGGCCAACTCACTTAAAGAAAAAGGAAAATATGGGTCGCAGCCCATTAACAAAAAGGAAACAAGAAAAATGGCAAATTACAAGAAAAATGACAAATTTCCAACTTAGTGTTTTGGTGCCTTATTAGACAAAAATAAAACCCCAAAAAAAGCATATGGGTCTTAAGACTCTCTATCCTAACGTGCTGGAGTTGTTGGAATTGTTCATGAAAAACATTTATTGTAAACACAAAACAAACCTTGTAGGACGCGATAAAGGGCCAAGTCTTGTCGGTTAATTCCAGCTCGGGTCTTGTCGATTCTTGGTCCTCTTGGTCATATTCTAAAGGGTCTTGAAGGTCTTGGTTCTTATCTTGTCGTGCTGCTTGGTCTTGAATTGCGTTCTTGACCTTTCTCGCGCTCCTCGAAGAAGTTTCGATGTCGATCTTGGAGCATTCCGGGAAAGGAGCGTTCTTGGAGCGTTCTGGGGACGACACGTTCTCCTCCTTATTCAAGATGTTAGCTACATATTATCCTACTTGTTCTCTAA
The DNA here is from genome assembly GCA_023374145.1 of Lepidium sativum. NCBI lineage: Eukaryota > Viridiplantae > Streptophyta > Magnoliopsida > Brassicales > Brassicaceae > Lepidium > Lepidium sativum. Next base: position 13,562 of record JAKUCM010001141.1, on the reverse strand, counting down.
GCTTGCGTGTCCTAACTCGAGTCATTGACCTGCCTACTCTATTGAGAAGATTTAGAGGAAGTGGTGGTTAGCTCTTAGAGGTGGTTCTTCTGCTCTTCGTGTGCGTGGGATCTATGCTTAGAGATGGTGCTTCATTTTTACTGATTTTTTCTTGGGGTTGCTTTGTTGAGGAGTCTCCAGTCCTATTGAGCTCTTCCTCGGCCGCCGGTGTTGCAAATCTCCTCCTCTGTTTTCTGGTCTACTAACTCCTTACCAGTTTGAGCTTGTATGTGTACGATTTGTTGTTGTCCACTTTGAGTTTAGTATTTCTGGATTAAGATTTGTTCTGCTCCTTGTTTGCATTTAGAAGACTTGATCTTGGTCTAGTTCTCCATGGGTTCTGTTTTAGGCATAAAACACCTGTATCTCGTCTTTCAGTGATAGTTTTATTTGACTACACCATTTTTGAAAGTTTGTGATATTTAATTCTTCTTGTTCAAATACCCAGCTCTTCATTTGTGAGATGCACCGCGTCGCTATAGGAGGTTTTGTTATCCGCTTTGGCCCTACTTGCTTCGCGTTGACTTAGTATTTTTGGGATAGTAGTGTTTATTTCGAGTCTCTGTCTTTCTTTGTTCTTCTTAATTATGTTATGATTGTTTCTAGTAGTTTCTTTTTTTAGGGCTTTAGTTTCCGGATATATTATTGTGTTCCTCTCGCTTTAGTATTGTGTGCATGTAAAACTTGAACTCTATTTTATTATTTTAGATTAAAAAATACAAACAATGTATACTCTTTTGATCTTTGATAACATTCCTTTGGATTTACACATCCAATTAGAGTTTAATTTATTTTATTCTAGAGTTGTTATAATTCCCTTTGGTTTAGACATTCAATTATTATTTTTTTTACAATGTATTTGGGTTACAATATCCAACTGTTTTATTTAGGATATAACATTTAGATTAATTAACTTATTTTGATCATTCTCTTAAGTTTAAACATCCAATTATAGTTCAGTTTATTTATTTAATCAAGAGTTAATATTATTCATTTTTTTGGGTTAATGTTTTTATTAAGTTTCTTCTTAGCTCCATCTACTAAAATTTGATTATTCTCTTAGTTTAAATATTAAATTAGGATTTTTTTGTATGCATTTAAATTCATTTATTTATTAAAATTAATAAGTTAACTTATAAATTGATATTTTTAAAGATTTATAAAAGCTAAAACCAAATTTTGAGACAAAGAAGAAAATTTAGTGAAAGAAAATTGAAAAAGTAAAATTATTAAAATATAAAATAATAATAATAATAATAATAATCCAAATTTTTTTTTTCTTTTTTTATTAGTGGAATTATTTTAAAAAAATAAAAGGTAAGGGTGGAGTTGAAAATGTCAAACCTAAAAATGTATTTTTGAGATTACCCATATTTTTTATTGTTTTCAAATATATAGAAATAGTTGATTTTCATAATATATATATATATAATAAAAATTCTGATTGTTAAGTATACTTTTAGTCACTCAATTTTACAGATGCAACTTAGTAAAAGTATATGAAGAATAAATGTTAGACATATTGGGTCCGCAAAAAATAAAAATAAAAAGGTCAGAAATAATAGTTTGGTTTATGCTAAACCGGAAATCTGTTTACCAGAAACAAAAAAAAAACCGGGAATTTCATGAAATAAAAAGGTTTAGTATTATGCTTACTTCCTTCTGGATTCCTCTGGAAAATCTGAGAAAGACCCTTTCTCTCTCTATAGCTTCTTACCTCTCAAGATTTTTCACTAGATTCATTATTATTTCTGCTTCAAGCTTTTACTCGCTATTCAAAACGATAACAATGGAGGACAACGGCCGTTTCCCGATGAAGAGAAAGGATATTGACCGAGTTAACGAAGAATTCTCTGATTTTTCCCTCTCTTCCCCGGCCCGGAAGATTCGTCGTCTGGTAAAATTCGTCTTCTACAAGTATTTAACAAATTCTCTTTTCTAGATTTTTGAAAACCTTAAGTTTCGTGATCATGATGACTTTTGGTTTTTATATTTCGCCAGGATGGTGATTTGCCACCGATTATGGAGGAACAGGAAATTGATTTACCGATGCAAGAGACGGTTGCAGAAGAAATCGAGCTTCCACCTGTTAACGATGAAAGAGCAATTGTTCTATCTAAACCTCTTCATCATAATCAGCCTACTTCTGGAAATATCTTTGTTGATAGACACTTGATTTCTGGGTTTAAGAGTAAGTTTCTTACAACTTCGTTATCTTCTGAGTGATGTTATGATTGAAACAATGCTTTTTAGGTATTGCAATCTGTGGTTGAAGTGAATTAGTGATAATTCTTCTCAGGTTCCTTTGATAATCAGATAAGTTTCAGCAAGACAATCTTGTAAGATTGTTAAAAGACTTGAAGCAAAAAAGTAGAAAGATGTCATGGCTCATTCAGCTAAAGCTGTCTCACCTTTCTGTTTCTGTACGATCAAATGTATGTGAGGTCATATGGCTTTTACAGTGAGATTGGTCATAAACATTAGGAATAAATTTTTGCTGTGTTATGTAGTCTCTGGCTCGTATTCATGGAAACCTGAATTTGTGTCTGGCTAGTGATTAAGAATCTTGTGAGATAGGTGATGAATTTCTGAATGTGTACATCTCTTTTTTTCTTTTTGCGCAGATAGATTCCTTCGTGACGCAACAAATGCTGATGGTGGTTACTTTGAAGATCAGAGATCCAACAAATGCCAAGCAGTTGTTTGCTGGAATCCTTCTCAATCTCCTTACTCACAGTACACAGGAAACTCCCAAAAACCAAGTACAGTGGAGATTACTGAGTTGGATGAGACAGGTGAGGATGTGGTAATGGATGATGCAGCAAATGGTACAGACAATAACAGTAAAAGCTCCACTGTATTGATTCCGCCACAAGCGCAGCTGCAAGAAGAACCCAGCTATGGTTTTGGTTTACATCTATGGCAGCCACAACAAAACTGTATGATTCCACAACTCCCACAGGTCAGTACTACTCCTACTCCCATTACTTGGTTTCGATGATATAGCTTAAGCACTGGGAGATAGGAGACTAACGATTTGGGATTATGCTCGAGGCAGATAAGTACAGGCAGATTTGTTGTTAGTTTTGTTCTGCCTTTTGCGGATGTAGCGTAGTGTTGTTGCTTGTATGTTTACCAAATTACTGGCTTTAGCTACATCTGTCCTTTGGTGGTTTGGAATATTATCTTTTTGGATGTTATTAACCTAACAACAGAGATAAATAACATCCCAACTTAAACGCACTCTCTTTATCAAAAAAAAAACTTAAACGCACCTCAACTGTTAACAAGGAATCGATGACTGTAAAACAAAAGAAACTATAGTGACTATAGTGTAGTCTATTTACCGGAGAATTTTCACAAAAAATAATATTTATCTTTGTGTGAAATGAAAAGAAAAACTATTAAATTTGGTGATTTAATTGGTCAAATTCAACCTATCAAGTAATTTAACAAATACCGAGGTCAGGTGGCTCAATGGTTTAGTCATTTTACAAATCTTCAAGGCACCAATGATTGAACCCCTACCTGCAGTAGTAGGCTAGTTGAAAAAAATAATAATTAACAAACAATTAATTTGATTATTTATATATAATTAATTGATACAGTTTTCAGATGTTATGATTCACATATTTGGTATTTGTATAGGTTTCGACATCCATACAATTGTTGAAAAAGGTTAAATTCGTTGAATTAAACTAAAAAGGTTTAAAAGGTCTAAAACATCTTGACCGAAACTAGTGTGGTTCTTTTATTTCCAAAGCAGTCATTGATACATTAACAATTAGTGGTTCCTTTTAACCAAGTTTACCCAAACACAAAGGTTAATAGCTTTAGTAACTCACTTTTCAAAATTTTAAAGCCTAATTTATCCTTCACATATTTTTCTTTTTAAGAAAACTGGAATACAAAACTGTCATTAGAGTGATGATTACGTCAGCAAACTACAATTTTTGAACTGTGCAAAGGCAATTTAAAAAAGGTGGAAGCACAACTTAAGCAAACCAATAGGCAAACTGCTTTCAACTTTTTAAGGATATCGAATTATTGATCAACCAAATCTCTCAGATTGGTTTATCAACAATCTTGCAGGGAAAATCACATTGTTGCACAACTCTCTTCTTTTTCTCTTTGTCTGATCTATTACCAATCAGTAAATTTACCAACGTTTTGGTTTCAAAGATGATCGTTTTTGTGCTTCATATTGCATATTCAAAATACACTAATCTTATGCTGCAATCAAGTTAGGAATGAAGCTGCTTCACAACTCGAAGAGTATGGTTTAGTGTATCCTAAGAACACAAGAAATGATGGCCTAAAGTTTTAAGCTGCACATTATGTTGTTGATACTTACTTCCTAAGCTTAATGTTAATGTTGAGAAATAACTTTACCTTTGGCAATCCATCTAATTTTTGTTCTAAAAACATTAACTTTAAAGTACCATGAAGATCTAGTAACTTAGACACACACAAAAAGCCCCAAAACGACATCTTCTTTACAGAAAGTACCTATAAATAGGTTACACTGCAAAACAAAATATATTATATACACATAATAAGCTAACCACATCAATTTCTTCGATATACTCAAGACCCAACATCAATTTCTTCGATATACCCAGACCCAAAAAAACAGTTAACTTCTCTATTTTCCAAGAAAGAAGATGGGTTATATACCTGAGAAGATGATAGTTCGCTCTTGTCTAGCTAGATTATATATCGGCAAGTTATTCTTTGGATCTATGGATCGCTGTCTTTGGTGATTTTGACTTTTTTTGATGGTTGATCATGTGAACTATAAAGTCCAGACTCGGTTGGCTTATTTAGCTGCGACGCTATATGATCATCAGGAGATATAAATGCTACCGGATTAGCTGAAGAAAAACAAGACAGATCAAAATGTCAGAAAATTGTAAGTGTTGGATTACATGGACAATGATATTTCTTCAATGAAACCAACTCCTTTTCTTCTTGATAATTTACATCAAATGTTGTTGGTTTGTGTAACGTTAAGCACATTATGGCTGAAACTATCACATTAATAGGTATTTAACCAAGAATGTCGTTAAATTAGCCGGTGGGAAAAGCAGCATACCTTTTGTACGTACATTATTGTTTGTATTTTCCCCAGATTCCATTAATCTAGCTGGGCGCTTCCTCACATAGTCGTCCTGCAGCGGTTTCGGGATTTGAAACGAGAACTTTGAAAGTTTCACCCCTTCTCGTATATATTCAGGGTGGTCATTCAAGTACCTGCAAGCCAGCAATGAGGTTTATAGGCATGTAAAGAAGCTGTCTACACATTACTAAGAACAAATTGCTAATCCTAATCGCTAAGTTTCTTCGATCATTGTTGTTGATCTCAAGTACTTCTTGCGCTTATATTCATCACTGTAGGAATTGGGTTCAAGCATTCCCTAGCCCCTTCCCCCTTCTCATCAATGGAATCCTGACGTATACGAAGGAGTGCGGTTCGTTTGAGAAATTCCTACCTCTCTATCTATCTCTGAGATGTTTGGATTTTTCAAAACTCCATGGACATGCAGAAGAGAAATGCTATCCTCACGCAGACCAAGACAGAACTTTGACTTGTTCAAATAACAATTACAAGGAAGGTGCAAAATTTCCTAGTAAAACAAAACAGTGGCAAGAATATATTGCATCACTGCGTAACTCTAGATCACCACAAGACAACTGTATGCTTAATGGTCGATAGATAATGGTAAGACATCGATACACCGAGGCCTAATACTTATCTATAATCAGAAGTAAAAGCAAACTTCTCAATAGATAGCAAAGGAAGACAATAAATTCCTAAAATACTAATCTGAAACAGGAAATAGAAAGAGTGCATATCAATTAACATTTTATAAATTACATAAGACTGTAAAAATAGTTGTTAGTGTTGGCAAAGGAAAAGGATGGAAATAGAGTAGTATGAAAACTAACTTTTGAACCTCCACAGTGGATCGAAGCTTCTTTCCTGAAGGAGTAACATAATAGCTGAAACGAGTGAGAAGACATGAATTATAAGGAAAACTGATATTGTGGTTTTAAGAGAAACTAGTAGTAGTTTGACGTAAGTGGGTAAAGAGTAAGTAGGCCAAAGGAACGTACACATCGGCAAACCTGGTACCTCCTTCACCTCTAATCCTTAGCAGACGTTGCCAGCCAGTGGGTGGGCGAGAGATATTTGGTTTATCAATAGCCCAAAGCCTAGTTCCATCTTGAGATATATCTGTAGGAACATCACAAGACATATTTGGCTTCCACTCATTTGCATTTCTACAGAAAAATGGATCTTCTAGAAGGTGTTCCCTAATCTCTTCATACTTCTCCATCGAGGGCATGATCCTCCATTTCGAACAACTGGCACACTGTACCGTAAAAGCCCCAATGGACGGTGAATGCGACTGTGTTTTGAATGGCAGAGGCTGAGATTGAATTGGTTGATCTTCTTCTTTTTCAGTATCATTTTCCTTTGAGTCATAAACCACCAACTGATTTTCACTCGTATTTCTTCTAACTTCTGTGACCTCTATAGGTGAGGACGATCCCCATCCTTCTGAAGTTTGAACAGCTTGAGATTCCATGTCAGGGACAACATTTACTTCATCCATCATGTTGTTGAAATTGTTTCCACAGCTCGACTGCGACATACTCGATACACAACCTGTAATAAAATGATATATGCAACAAATTACAGACTTATACTGTAACCACAAGAGTAAAAACCTTATTCACATTGAACAAAGATAGAAAACATAAATTGTTGTCAGGTAAAGAACAAAAATATGGTAAATGAGTTACAGAGAACCAACATAACATTCATCATAATTACATCAATCTCAATCTCTCTGTGAACGTAACTGAAGTAAATAAAATAAAAAAACAGAATGAGCAAATAGTGTTTAACCATTGATACGAATAAAGAACAGTAAGAACGAGAAACCCAAATTGAGTGAGACAAAGAACATAAACAAAAGCCGATTAATAATATCAACCAACAAGCTAACGTACGACGAAATAGACGAGATCCAAATCCCTCACCATCAAACAAGCGGAAACAAAAAGTTAAATAACAAGAATTAGGATCCTTACACGAAAAAGACAACAGGACAAGGTTTCGGAGATCGACAAGAGATGTCTGCAAAGAGATGTTCTCTGATTTTATTGCACAGAGAGCCAATTTGGACAAAAGAGCGTTTAGATTTGTTGGTGATGTTGTCTAGATAGAAATGGGGAAACCACATAGAGAAGAGCAACTGATTTCAATTTATTTTGCATAAATACATATGTTGCTATAAAATAATTATTAAATTACATTTTATTCTAAATATATCATTTTAAATGGGAAAAATGCTATTAAAATCCTAAACTTTCAAAAGAGTGGTCATTTTAATCCTTAACTATCAAAATGTCATTTTAATATCAAACTTTTGGTTTGACTAATATATAAAATAGTTAAGTTTAGTTGACCAAGCTATATTAGGCTCGACGTTAAGTCGAATTAACGATGTTAGTTACGGTGCTGATTCTACCGTTACTGTTGTCGTTAACTCAAAACGACTTAGTTTTATTTAGTGACATTGAAATTGAAGAACGTTGCGAAAATCTCCAAATCGATTTCATTTCGTAACCCTAGACTGGCCACAAATTCGCCGGATTGTTGTAATGCCTCCCAGAATGCGGTTGCCGGTCCGTCCTCCTCCACGGAAAAGTCATTGACTTAACCCACTAGATGTCTCTAACGATACTCCGAACATAATCGTAGAAGTAATCCCCGAGGTAGAAGATGAAGAAGTCGCGCCATATGTTGAAGAGATTGAAGAAGTCGCGACAAAAGTTGAAGAGATTGAAGAAGATCGTGAAGCTATAAATGGAGATGACTGTGAAGTTGGTGGAGATGATAGCTTCATCGAAGAAGTTTGTGATGACATTGAAGCTGAGTTTGGAGACAAAGCGAGGGAAAACCGAGATGGTGACTTAGAAGGAGATGTGAGTGATATAGTGGCAATGACATATGGTGTGAAGATAAGTTTCCTGATCCTCTATCTCACAGTGATGAAGATGAAGATATTGAAAACTTCGAAGGTCTCGAGACTCATGGAAAGAGCATGATGATCATGAAGATTGTTTATGGATGGGGAAGACGTTCAATTGCCCTAAAGATTTCAAATTGGCGGTTTTAAAGTACTCTTTAAAATCATGGTACAATGTTAGACTTTATAGGCCACAGAGAGAAAAACTTGGTGAAAAATGCGTGGATGGGTGTAGTTGGAGATGTTATTGTGCGTATGATAGGAAGATAAAGAAGATGCAAATTAAAATCTTAGAGAATGAACATACATGCATTAGGACCGGGTTGTGTAAGATGTTGAAGATAGGAAAAACTGCATGGTTATTCGGGGAAAGGATTAGGAAGAATCCGAAGATGACAAAAAAAGAGATGGTGGATGAGATCAAGCGAGAATACAACGTAGATGTCACTGAAGATCAATGTGCGAAGACAAAGACAAAGATTATTAAAGAGAGTAAAGCAACACATGAAGACCACTTTACACGCAAAAAGTGACTCGTTGATTGCAAAAAAATGAGAAAAAGTATTTAGAAATTTATGACTTAATTCAGTAATTTATTGTACGTAAATCTTAGAAGTTGTTATACAAGAAGCGAATATGTTGACACCTATACATTCTTCGCCTTTTTGACATTATGGTCTTCCTAATATTGCAATACTCTTGCAACATGTAGAGAGCTTTGACCCGTTTCTATATCAAATTAAGAGAGATGAGAGGTTATTATATTGATTCCATAAAAGTTTGATGGCATAAAAATTGATTAGGTGTTGATGGTAAGTTAATATTACTCAGAAGTAATTTAGTGAGTAAAATTTATTGTTACTCAAGGTAATTTAATTATGTTTTCATTAAATATGAAATTATTTTATCACACATGTTGAATATGCTTATAAAAAGATATATTATTTATATAAACAAGTTAAGTGTTTAACTCGCTAGAAACTTGCATCTTTATATTTGAGATGCTTTTGTAAATATTAAAATATTCATCGTAAGTATACTCATAAATATTCTACATGTATTTAGTAAATTTAATTTGATAGCAATTTTATAATAAATTGATAAGAGAATTTAATTTTAACATCATTATATAAGAGAATTCGATATATAAGTGTTTCCGCGTCAGAAAGGTGAGTCAGTACAGAGTTCAAACCAACCCCAAACCAATCGGGCGGAGAATTCGATATATCACAGTTTCACACTCTCACTCCCATATCAATCCTTCTCTCTCTCTCTCCCTCTCTTGGTGAAGAACAGGTATGAAGAAGCTCTTCTTCTGCAATTGGATCTATTTCGATGTTTACGAGGTTTCCTCTCACTTCCTTACATTGCAATGCTGATGAGATGCGATGCTCTTTTCTTTGTGGAAACAGGATTCGCGTGCTGCAATTTGGAAATGGACGCATCTATGTTCACCAATTGCAAATCCATTGCTTCTACACCTGTAAGCACCAAATGTTAATACAATAGTTCGTTTCTATTGCTTTTTTTGAACCTCTGTTGCTGGGTAATTTATGCACAGTAACATGTATGATCTGGTGGTTCTTAATTTTGTTGATGTAAGGCTTTTCCTGATTTATATCTTCGAATTATTATATGAAGTCCTTGGTCATGGGGAAGACTGGAGTTATCAGAAGTTCGCAATGTAATTTGATGATGCCAAGAAATGTTAGCTTCCCCAGACAAAGAACTAAAACTCTAAAGGTTAGCCAGAAGGCCAAGAGGACTAGTTGTGGTGGTGCTCTTGCTGCTAAATGTAGTGGAGATAAGATTCTTGTGGCTAATAGAGGTGAAATTGCAGTCCGTGTTATTCGAACTGCTCATGAAATGGGGATTCCTTGTGTTGCTGTCTATTCAACCATAGACAAGGACGCTCTCCATGTCAAATTGGCTGATGAAGCTGTTTGCATTGGTGAAGCTCCCAGCAACCAGTCGTAGGTTCTTTTCTCTTATTTCGTTGTTATAATGGTTTGCTTTAGCATATAGCTCGTTGATACCAAATACTTGTTTATGTCTTCATGCATTTTGTAGCTTTTGTTTTTTGATTCATTTATCTGGTTTTCTTAAGAAGATGTGAAATTACATACGTCAGTGATTTTAGATGTTATTTTTCTTATCCTGTATACCACATTCGTCAAATGGTCAGGTGGGGCAAAGTGATTGCTCTTATTATGTCCGTCTATAAGATATTTCTTGGCTATTTTCACACATAAACTGATGATTGCATTGAGAAATAATCCAAATTTTAAATCCTTTTGTAGGTACTTGGTAATCCCAAATGTTCTGTCTGCTGCTATCAGCCGTGGATGTACAATGCTTCATCCTGGATATGGTTTCCTTTCGGAGAACGCTCTCTTTGTTGAAATGTGCAGAGACCATGGGATTAATTTTATTGGACCTAATGTAAGTTTTTAAACCTCTTCGTAGAAACTACTATATTCGAATTCTCCGTTTCTAAGAGGGGGATACTATATATCTGGTACTTCTATTAGTGCAGAACTTGATGTATCTATTCTTCATTAGTGTCAGTTAAGCCCTGAATTTAGTTTATTGGAGAAAAAGAAATGTCAGAATCTGATTGTCGGTATTTTGTCGTTTCCCATCTGCAGCCTGATAGCATCCGCGTTATGGGAGACAAATCAACTGCGAGAGAGACAATGAAAAATGCAGGGGTTCCAACAGTACCAGGAAGTGATGGGCTATTGCAGGTATTAGGCTGGATTATTAATTAAGCATGTCAACGTTTCGCATGTCAAGCAAATTAGTGGTTCTTTGCTTATATGGTTTTTTTCTTAAACTTCAATGAGTTTTCCCTGTCTTATTTTGTTCCAATTACAGAGCACAGAAGAAGCAATCAGGGTTGCCGATGAGATTGGTTTCCCTGTAATGATCAAGGTAAAATTGACTTGATTTTTTGTATGCTACCAGGATGCAATGATAGAAATTACATTTTGTATTTCATACTAATCTGATGGAAGTGCAAAAATAAATTCTCAAAATTGGTCTGCTTGACAAGATACCTATTTAAGTTTACATTTTTAAGGCTCAATTTGTCATCTTGTACCTGTTGATATGTTTATAGTTACAAAATCTGACTGTTCTCTCTTTTCTGCTATCAAGGCAACAGCTGGTGGTGGTGGACGTGGAATGCGTCTTGCTAATGAACCAGGAGAGTTTGTAAAACTGCTACAGGTATGACAACCATGTAAATCAGAACCAGCGATGCATCTGATAGAATATTTTTTCTGATCATATCTGAGTCGTGGACAATATAAAGATGCTATGTGATCTCATGATGTGTCTGCATGCCTCGCATGTCGAGATTTCAAGAACTATTTCATTGTGAAGCTGGATGTAGTAACTTAAATATTGTAATGCTGACAGTGATATCTATTAAACTAAACAACGAGATAGTATGCTCTGCGCTTACCTTTATAGTCAGTTTTTCTTTTTTAAATTAAAATATCACTAAAGATTGGACTTTCTTTTATTTGAAGTTGACTTAATTTGTTGATCTACAGCAAGCTAAGAGCGAGGCTGCTGCTGCTTTTGGAAATGATGGAGTTTATCTAGAGAAATACGTACAAAACCCTAGACATATCGAGTTCCAGGTATGGAATTTATCAGGAGAAGTTGTTCGAAACAGTTGAGGTTTAACAAAAGATAATTCTCTTGAGCTGGTAGTCTGTGTTGCTCATTATTGGAATCAAAGCCATGATATTGTTATCCGCCTGATATCTTCTGTAACTCTTGTATCTCAGGTGCTGGCAGATAAGTTTGGAAATGTTGTTCACTTTGGTGAGCGTGACTGCAGTATCCAGGTATCCTCCTCCTAGCTTTGCATAATTTGATTACCATCAGTTGTGAAATAAAAATATCTGAGTATACGAAAACATGAATATTGACCTCAGCTTAATTATTGCACTTGCATGTCAATTCCAGCTGCAGGTCAGCTACACTGTTTTTTTTTCCTGCACTAATTGCTTTCATAACTCGGAATTCAATATCAGTTCTCAGAATTTGAGACTAATTTATGCTGCATTCTTTCATTTCTTGTATGGCATACTGAAACCATCGGGCTCATTTAATCATATTTTCCCCTGATAACAGAGACGTAACCAAAAACTGCTGGAAGAAGCACCTTCTCCAGCATTGACCGCTGAATTGCGAAAAGCCATGGGTGATGCAGCAGTTGCTGCAGCAGCATCCATTGGGTATATTGGTGTTGGTACTGTGGAATTTCTTTTGGATGAGAGAGGTTCCTTCTATTTCATGGAAATGAACACTAGGATCCAGGTTGAAATTTATTATGACTGCAAAGTATATTTTATAAGTTTTGTATGAAAACTTAAGTTTTTTGTATACATAAGCATCTAAAGTATATAAATGCCTATCATTGCTTAAATCTAAACTCAGGTGGAGCATCCAGTGACAGAGATGATTTACTCGGTTGATTTGATCGAGGAGCAGATTCGTGTTGCAATGGGAGAGAAACTTCGTTACAAACAGGTTTGACTGGTTTTATATGTGAAGTTGTGAGTGCATATTCAAAATTTTCATTCAATATTGAATCTTATTTGTTTACAGGAGGATATTGTGCTCAGAGGGCATTCAATTGAATGCCGTATCAATGCAGAGGATCCATTTAAAGGGTTCAGACCTGGGCCTGGTATGTTTCAGTAGAACTAATATGGTACATCTTAAATGCAACTTGGATTTCTTTAGAAAAACCTTCACTCTTACAATAACAGGCAGAATAACATCATACCTGCCATCTGGAGGTCCCTTCGTTAGAATGGATAGCCATGTTTATCCCGACTATGTTGTCCCTCCAAGCTATGATTCTCTTCTTGGGAAGGTATATATATCTTTAAATTTCTTGGATAGCCATTATGTATCTGTTTAATTAATTGGAAACAAATTTCTGTGTCTTCATGGTAACATAGTCACTCTGGTGTTTTGTAATCTTATACAAGTATTGGAAGAGGCTTCTGGTTTCTGTAGGAATTACCAATTCTAATGCAATGTTGTTCATCTGCTATCTTTTGCAGCAGCTTACTTGTACTTATAGCTGACGTGACATTCATTTTTGTACCCTAAATCTGTTATAGCTTATTGTGTGGGCTCCAACGAGGGAAAAAGCAATTGAACGGATGAAGCGTGCCCTGAATGACACTATAATTACCGGTATGCGAAGGACTAATTTTTGTTGATTCCATCTTGCTAACCAGTGTTTGTTTTCTTATTTATAGTATTGGATATCTCGTAAAATGTTAATCCATTTTCGTTTTCTCGGTTTCATCAGGGGTTCCAACGACCATAAATTACCACAAACTTATCCTTGATGTTGAGGTATGTGAAATAAGTATCATTATGTTAACGGAAATTTGCATCTAAAATGTTGGCTATTCTGTAATTCAATTGTTGTCTGGTAACAGGATT